>CM036997.1:284372155-284657561 GCA_020854095.1 Dasyurus viverrinus
GGCATTACAAATAGTTACATAAGCACATAGCAATATAACACAGGCTAGCAGTAATGTAACAAACAACATGAATTAACATGAGAATTTACACATTTAAACACTGTCCATTAGTTCATGTGCCAGGAATCCAATGATTCCTGTAAGCTTTGAGGTAAACAATTTTTCATATACAACATTATACATGTCCATAAGTTCTAAAAATAGTCCAAAAGGAACCCATTGTCCATCAATATAACACAGTCTAGTGGCAATGTAACAAATAACATGAATCAACATGAGAATTTGTACATGTCCTAAGTCCTAGAAATAGTCCCAAAGAAATCCACTGTCCATTAATGTGCCAAGAATCCAATAATAGATTTTAAAGTTATTTTAACAGTCTCATTATCAGCCATGATCTTTCAGTATCAGATGTTTCTTGAATATTCTCCTTTGTTTAGAGGTTTTTCTTTTTCTGTTTCTCTCTGATGGACAAGGCGAATACGGCTCATTGGCACCCATCTGATTCTTTCTCCTCCTGTAGAGATACAAGCAAATCCTCTTCCCCAAGCAGTTAACCTATCTGGTCCCTTCCATTCACCACTTTCTGGATCTCTCCACATCACCTGACGATTATCTAGAGATAGTGTAGCCGCTCGCACTGGACACTGCTCTTCTGGTGGGTTATAAAACCTGTCTGCTGGAGCCAGTGCATCTTTATCAAAAATTAAAAAATTAATGGTATAGAGAACTAAATTTAGAAGTTCTCTAGGGTTACCCGTGGCTCCCCCTTTCTTTTGTTTTGGAGGAGTGACTTAATGTCTCTATTTCTTCTTTCTACGACTGCTTGACCTTGACGATTAAAGGGTATGCCCGTGGTATGTAAAATCTTATATTGTGCACAAAAGTGTTCAAAATGTTTGGAGGTATATGCGGGTTCATTATCTGTTTTTATTTCTTGTGGCACACCCATAATCGCGAATGCTTGTATGAGGAATTCAGTGACCACTTGAGCTGTCTCTTTTGCTGCTGGTATTCCATAAGTGAATCCTGAAAAGGTGTCTACCACAAAGTGGATAAAAGACAGACGACCAAAAGATTTATAATGGGTCACATCTATTTACCAGATTTCATTGGGTCTCAAAACACTTGGATTCTTCCCTGGGGGAAGCATAGGAGGGTGGAAAGGAAGGCAAGCTGTACAGCTTTTTACTATGCTCCTAGCTTCCTCTTTTGTTATCCCAAATTGTAAATGTAAAGCTCAAGAAGCCTGATGGTATTTAGAATGGGATTCCTGGGCCTCCTGAAACAAAGGAGAACTAACTAACATAGTTAAAAGGCTATCTGCCTTTGAATTTCCATCGAAAATAGGACCTGGAAATCCACTATGTGAGTGGACATGCAAGATATAAATCTTGCCTGGATGCTTTCTCACTTGCTCTTGAAGTTCCTTGAAGAGCTGATATATATTAGAAGCTGCAAATTTTATTTGAGCTGTGGCAATTCTTTGTACCACACCTACTGAATAGGCTGAATCAGATATTATATTTATATCTCCTGGGTAATAAGTGAGAGCTAACATGATTGCATATAATTCATTCTGCTGGGTGGAATGAAAAGGAGTTCTGACTACTCTTTTTATTGTTAAATCATAAGAGTATACAGCACAAATATTTTGTTTAGATGCATCTGTAAAGATGGTGGGTCCTTTAAAAGGAACCTTAGAAACCTTCTCAAAAATCCATTGCCAATTATGCAATAGTCTGGTCATCTTTAATGGAGACCCATGTGCAAAATTTGGAGCGGTGGCCAATAAATTTTGCCACTCTGGGATGGTCTCGCAGCATACATTAATTTGTGCATTAGTATAAAAGGTGTATATCCTATCAGGTCTTGTCCCAGATAATTGTATTGCTCTCTTAATGGCCTTTAATAAAATTCTAGCACTGGGTATGGAGTAAGGTTTTGGTCTGGTTGTGCCGGGAGGTTCACCCACTCTTATCACACTGTCTCCTTGATGAAGGACTGCTGTGTGTAGGTGCCTTTTTTGTAGCAAAAACTGATATTTCCAAGGTTTTTTGAGTGACTCTTTCAACCACATTGGATAAAGCCAGTCCAACTTCTCTCAAAGACTCTCGAGCTTCTTTTGTAAGCTGGTGTGGTGAATTTAAAGCAGTGTCTCCCCTCAAAATGTCATATACTGGTTGCAATTGATTGGTAGCTAAGCCGAGCACTGGACGCATTTCATTGGATATCTCCTATTAATTTTTGAAAATCATTCAAAGTATTTAACTTCTCTGTTCTTAAAGACAGTTTTTGTAATGTAAGTGCCTTAGGATATATTTCATATCCTAAATATTGAAAAGGAGAATGCCTTTGAATTTTTTCTGTAGCAATATGAAGCTTGTAGCTTCTTAACGTTTTCATGGTCTTTTGTAGACATGCTTCTAACATTTGTTCTTCAGGTGCACACTCCAAAATATCATCCATATAATGCAACAATATTACCTTTGGAAATGCTTTTATTACTCGAGTAAGAGCAGCAGCAACATACATTTGGCACAAAATAGGGCTGTTTTTCATTCCCTGTGGCAAAACTGTCCATTCATATCTTTTATAAGGCTCAGCTAAATTAACACTGGTCACTGAAAAGGCAAATCTTTTCATATCTTCCTTATCTAGAGGGATAGAATAGAAACAATCCTTGATGTCTATAACCCAAAGAGGCCATTCTCTAGGCAACTGAGTAGGAGATGGAACTCCAGGCTTAAGAGTTCCCATAGTTTCCATCTGTTCATTTACCTTTCTTAAATCCATTAACATCCTCCATTTTCCAGATTTCTTTTTTACTGGAGAATTCTAAGGACTTAGCGAAGGCTGTAGATGTCCTTGGTCAAGTTGCTCTTGCACTATATCTACTAAGGCCTGAATTTTATCTCTTGTTAAGGGCCACTGTTCTACCCACACTGGTCTATCAGTTTTCCACTGAATAGGAACAGGTGAGAGTGTTGGCAGGCCTTCAACAGCAGCCCTGCCTAAAAAGCCAAAGCCAAAGCACTCATTTTTAACCCTAATTGCTGTAAAATGTCTCTTCCCCACAGATTGATGGGGATTTTTTTCAACCACAAAAGGAGTAAAAACTCCTGTTTCATTTTCAAATGTCCATCTCATAGGGGCAGCACTAACTTCTGCTGCTATTGATCCTCCTACACCAGACATGTAGGTATCTGTCTTAATCTTTGGCCAGTGACTGGGCCAGCTGGCAATCTCTAATGACAGTATGATCTGCACCTGTGTCTACTAATCCTCTTAACAGTATTCCATTCACATAAATAGTGAGCATAGGTTGGTCATCTATCACAGCTGCAGTCCAAAATATTCCTGGACTCTGCTGCTTGAAGTCAGAATCTGGGCAACTGTCATCAGATTGTCTATTACGGGTATGTAGTAGTAAGAGCCTGACACTACTACTTCCCCTGGTTGATAAATCACAGGTTGTCTACCTGTGTTAGTGACTGGGATATTAGCTACATATTCCCCAGTTTCTCACATCAGTGTGTGGATGGCCCCTGGTTTGTAAGCACTCTCTGGAGGTGAAATGGTCAAATGTTCCTGGACAGGAACAGATTTCACTTCTCCAGGGGATATCTCAGTAGTCTCTACTGTATACAATTCTGTTTTTCCTAATTGCAGTACTTTTTTACCCTCTGATTGCCTTTTGAGGATAGATTGTGTAATCTCCTTCTTCCATCCAATTGCCTTTTGACTGATTGATCATATCTCACTAAAGGCTCCCTGGGTGTAACCTCGACTGCTATCTTGCCACACCTGGGGCCCTGATTGATACTTTTAGGAGCTGGGCCTTGTCCCTCATTTCTTGGAGTCGATCTACATTCAGAGGCCCTGTAAAAGCCTCGGTTACATTTTGGACATGGTGTTTTGGGTTTTCTCTCACCCTGTCTTCTCATTCTATCTCTATATCTGCATTGAGCTCTCAAATGTCCAACTTTTCCACACTGAAAACATCGACGAATTTCTCTACAAGTTCCTTGCCAAGAGGGACCTTGTCTTTCCATGTTCATCATAGTTTGGGTATAATAAGCATTTGTGGCCACTGTGGCACAGCGTCTTATGATCTCCTCTAAAGGAGCATCTTTGTCTAGTCCCCATATAATTCTTTTGCAAATCTCATTGGCATTTTCCTTAGCCAGATGTCTCGTCATTATTTCTGTAGCAGCATTATCTCCAATGGTTCTGATTACAGCTATTTGCAAACGTCCCACAAAATCTGCAAAAGTTTCATTGGGACCTTGCTCTATTTTTGTGAAAGCTTCCCCTCAATCTTTTTGTCACAGGAGGGAACACCAAGCTTTTATTGCAACCTTAGAAATCTGCTTATACGCTGTTATGGGGTAATAAATCTGTTCTGAATTCTCTGCATACTGACCTTAACCAGATAGTTAGTCAAAAGTGATTTGTCCAATAGCGCCTGTTTGCCTATTGCATTGGGCTTGAATCCTATATAACTGATGAAACTCTGAAAGGCACAACAAATTTTGTCCAGGTTCTAAGCACGTTCTTGCTATGGATTTCCAATCATTCGGGGTTAATATTTCATAAGAAAAATTATCTAGCAACATCTTCACATAAGATGATGCAGCCCCATAAAGAGTGCAACCCTTTTTCAAATCTTTAAGTCTTTCCAAATTAAAAGGAGTGTATTGTCTCTCTTTTTGATCTGAAGAGTCAATCTTTTCCTTTACAGGATATGCATGTATAAAATCAGATATATTTTCTCCTTTATTTTTTGCTTTAATTAATGCTTCTTCTAATCTTGTCATATTCTGCTTCACAGGAGAAGCTAACTGTGTTTCTGCCTCTCTCTCTTCCTCTTCTTCCTCAGATGAGGAATGATCTAACTCCTCCTTGCTGTGAGGTATCACACTCAGAATTGTGCTTAACTCCATTATCTGAATTTCCCTTTTTATCACCTAGTTTAGTTGGCACTTCCTTCTTTTTCATTTTAACACTTAAATAACTTCTTATAGCCAGTTGTATAAAATTATATGTATTAAATATGTCTTTAGAAATTGTTAGGGCCATTTTTATTATAGAATTGACAAAGATCCTCTCCTACTAAGTCCCATTCATCTAGATCTAATTCTTTCTCCAGAAAGAAACAAGGACATATGTTTTTTTTTTTGTTTGTTTAATAGCCTTTTATTTACAGGTTATATGACCTGTATGTAAAATCTTCAATGGAAGAGTTCCTTTGCATTATATTGTCTGGTATATATTTCTTTTGGTATAGACTTGCATAAATGTTTTTGTATGCTACTTCCAAGATATGTTCATTGGAGAACTGGTATTTTATGAGAAGAGAGTCACATCTTGGATATAAAGCTTGGCATCTTCTTTATTTCCATTAATTAAACAGCAATGAGAAATCTGAAAACACATCCCCTTGATTAATAATATCTGTTGGAATCTTTACAAAGTGTTAAGACATTGGAGTTGATTTGATCTGAGAAGAAGATATTTTGGGCCAGAACTTGAAACAAGGTACTAAGTGGAACGGATTGAACAATGCTTGTGTTCACACCTCTAGAGAGCTCATAAGTATCTAAGTACTCAATGGAGTTCACAGTTTACAGCATTAACAATTGCCAAACCTCTTGTTCCAATTTTTCATCCCTTACCCCCCACCCCTTCCCCCAGATGGCAGGATGACCAGTAGATGTTAAATATATTAAAACATAAATTAGATATACAATAAGTATACATGACCAAACTGTTATTTTGCTGTACAAAAAGAATCAGATTCTGAAATATTGTACAATTAGCTTGTGAAGGAAATCAAAAATGCAGGTGGGCATAAATATAGGGATTGGGAATTCAATGTAATGGTTTTTAGTCATCACCCAGAGTTCTTTCTCTGGGCATAGCTGGTTCAGTTCATTACTGCTCCATTGGAAATGATTTGGTTGATCTCCTTGCTGAGGATGGCCAGTTCCATCAGAATTAGTCATCTTATAGTATTGTTGTTGAAGTCATTATATACTTCAATGATCCTGCTCATTTCACTCAGCATCAGTTTGTGTAAGTCTCTCCAAGCCTTTCTGAAATCATCCTGTTGGTCATTTCTTACAGAACAATAATATTCCATAATATTCATATGCCACAATTTATTCAGCCATTCTCCAACTGATGGGCATCCACTCAGTTTCCAGTTTCTAGCCACTACAAAGAGGGCTGCCACAAACATTCGTGCACATACAGGTCCTTTTCCCTTCTTTATGATCTCTTTGGGATATAAGCCCAGTAGTAACACTGCTGGATCAAAGGGTATGTACAGTTTGATAACTTTTTTTAGCATAGTTTGAAATTGCTCTCCAGAATGGTTGGATTTGTTCACAACTCCACCAACAATGCATCAATGTCCCAGTTTTCCCGCATCCCCTCCAACAATCATCATTATTTTTTCCTGTCATCTTAGCCAATCTGACAGGTGTGTAGTGGTATCTTAGAGTTGTCTTAATTTGCATTTCTCTGATTAATAATGACTTGCAGCATCTTTTCATATGACTAGAAATAGTTTCAATTTCTTCATCTGAGAATTGTCTGTTCATATCCTTTGACCATTTTTCATTTGGAGAATGGCTCGATTTTTTATAAATTAGAGTTAATTCTCTATATATTTTGGAAATGAGGCCTTTATCAGAACCTTTGACTGTAAAAATATTTTCCCAGTTTATTGCTTCTCTTCTAATCTTTTCTGCATTAATTTTGTTTGTACAAAAACTTTTCAGTTTGGTATAGTCGAAATTTTCTATTTTGTGATCAGTAATGATCTCTAGGTCTTCTTTGGTCATAAAGTCCTTCCCCTTCCACAGGTCTGAGAGGTAAACTATCCTGTGTTCCTCTAATTTATTAATAATTTCATTATTTATGCTTAGGTCATGTACCCATTTTGACCTTATCTTGGTGTACGGTGTTAAGTATGGATCAATGCCTAGAAACAAGGACATATGTTCTTAACAGCTTGTAAAAATTCAGTGATCTGCTCCATATTTATAATCAAACCTTTGCTTTCCATAACATTAACAATGCTCTCTAAACATTTTCCTTGTACAGAAACAGAAGGCTGTTTTCTAAAGATCTGTCCCATCTTAGCTGAAATTCTACTTTAATTCTTTTAACAAAATTTCTTTGTTGTACTCACTCTAATTTCTGGCTTGAGGAGACTTTTCCACTCGATCAGAGTCACAGGCTTTTCCACTTAAATCAGGATTAGAGACTTTTCTACTGAAATCAAGACTGGAGCTTTTCCAATGAAATCAGCTGACGGTCCTGTCAGCCCCACGTTGGGCGCCAAAATGTGGTGGTTTTCTTGGAGGCAGCATTAGTCTTAGTTGAAATAAATAATTACTCCAATATCACAGCCAGATGGTAAAAATGCAAATGTTTATTTCTCCTTCCAAATTAGCCTAGTTAGTTGAGGCCTATCTCTCTGCTTGGCTCCAAGATATCTTGCAGTTTTGTCCTTGGCTTCTGCCTCTGCTTTCTTCAGCCTCCAGCTCAACTCTGACTCATGGCTTCTCAATCTCCAACTCAGGCGAGTACTCTCCTGTATCTCCCTGTATCCTCTATTTATGCTACTTCTCCAAGAGTGGAATTGTGGGATATCTCCCAGCATGCTCTCTGGCCCTAAGGAAGGTGTGAATTCAGATATCTCTTTCTAGACCCTGAATTTCCCAAACTGTTAACTCCATTGAGTACTTAGATACTTATGAGCTCTCTAGAGGTGTGAACACAAGCATTGTTCAATCAGTTCCACTTAGTACCTTGTTTCAAGTTCTGGCCCAAAATATCTTCTCAGATCATTTGATCTGAGATCAACTCCAATGTCTTAACACTTTGTAAAGATTCCAACAGATATTATTTAATCAAGGGGATGTGTTTTCAGATTTCTCATTGCTGTTTAATTAATGGAAATAAAGAAGATGCCAAGCTTTATATCCAAGATGCGACTCTCTTCTCATAAAATACCAGTTCTCCAATGAACATATCTTGGAAGTAGCATACAAAAACATTTATGCAAGTCTATACCAAAAGAAATATATACCAGACAATATAATGCAAAGGAACTCTTCCATTGAGAGCAAAGCAACTCAGTTCAACCAAATAAGGGTCCTAGATCTCACTCAAGAGGAAATTTCTTAAAGTTGCTTGTAAGCTGGGAATAAGGAAGTTATGAAGACTTCTAGATTTTCTCACATTGGTTTCTTCCCAGTTTCTTTTTTCTTTCTTTCTTTCTTTCTTTCTTTCTTTCTTTCTTTCTTTCTTTCTTTCTTTCTTTCTTTCTTTCTTTCTTTCTTTCTTTCTTTCTTTCTTTCTTTCTTTCTTTCTTTCTTTCTTTCTTCTAACCACCTGAGGTAGAATTGACCTTTTATATCTTCGCTCTGTGAAGATGGAAGTCAGAGACTACTCAAGCAACTGTCCAAGCAATAGCCCAAACACATGAAGAGAGTCCTTAGCTTGAAAATACTCAAAATAGCTTCAAAAACTTGAAGAACACAGTGCTCTCTCATGCTTGTCAACTCTGCCTTTCTAGTGATGCAGTCACAGGGCACTGATCTTCACTACAAAGAGAGAATCATATAACAGCAAGCTTTAGTTATGGAAATAACCTATGAAGAGTCACTCTTCATGTCATTTTCTCATTGGTTTTCTCATGTTTTCCACACCTAACTCTGTGAGATAACTAAATCAGTAATATTTTCATTTGATATGTAGAAACTGAGAAAAAAAGAAATTAAGGCCATGCATATTGTTAATGGAAGAGCCAAGACTAGAAATTAAATTCTAACCCTCAGAACTGTATGTTTCCCATCCCTCTCATCTAAGTATTGCCATTCTTATGGGACACACACACACACACACACACACACACACAAATATATACATGCATATATATTCACTTAAACATACCATCCTCTTACAATATTGTCAGATGCCTCATCATAGCATAAAGTAGAAAGTATTTTAAGCAAGTATTTTACAAAAGGACTAGCTTCGTTATATTCAGAAACTCACGTGACTGGATCATTGTCCAATTATATGTTATGAGTTTTTTGTTGTTTGTTTGCTTGATTGATGTTTTTAGTTTTGTTTTCTTAATTGTTATTGTTGTTGTTGCTGCTTTTAGTCAGAATAATTCATTATAATATCTACTCAAAAATGGATAGAGCTGTTACCTATCTACCTGTCTTCTTGTTTATGTATGTATGCATGTACACATATATGTATGTATGCTTATATCTATCTATAGCTATTCTTCTATATCTAAGAGTTATAGGCAGGTAGTAAAGAAAAAAATTAAGGAATTGTGAGTAACTTAATTAAGAAATACGGTTTGATAGATTTGACACTCCATAGAAAAACACAACAAAAATGGAAATAAAGCTTAAGTATATCCTATAGCTTTTGGAGCCTAAGATTCATTTCATCATTCCATTCACTTCATTTTTGCATATAGCATGCTTTGTAAATGTGTTTCAACATCTACAGCCTTAATGGTGTTGTCTGCTTTCCTTTTTATATGTAGCACAGATAGTTCTAGCAAGAAAAATGGAATTCTTGGATATTTTTAAAATTAATTTTTCCATTCGCAGGATTGGGGCATTTTTAGGTTGATTATCTTATTTATTTGTTTCCTTCTTTGAAAAATGATTAAATGGTGAACCTAATAAACAAGTATAATTGATCTTACATTAAGGGGCTATAAAATGCTGTACTGTTTTTTTTTTTTAATTTCCCTTACATGCCATTAGATTTTTAAAATTTCTGTTGTTCTCTTTGTCACAGAGGGTCTTATGGTAATATTTTATAGTCAAGATTTGAACCCAGTTAAAGAGTTTTCCTCCTATATGTTCACTACTAATCATGTGAGAAAGCTTGATTATGTTTTAGCCAATATAAATAACCATGAAATGAAGAAATGAAATTAGATTGTATGACAAAATGGATTCCATATGCAAATGCCCAAGTTATTAACATTTAAGTTTAGAAAAGATATGTCATGAAAAGGCTATTGAGTGTGGAATTGAAAGGCTTAGGGTGAAAGTAATGATTTTACCATTCTTGATCCACATGACTGTGGGCAAATAACCTGAAATTCAGTTTCTTCAGCTATAAAATCATATTCTCATTGCTTCTATCTTAGAATATATATAAGAAAAATATTTTATAAACTATAGAAAGGAATATAAATAGCATCTATTTTTATCCACATTACATGTATATTAGTAAATTAACAAGGGGTTAAGTGGTCCATTTTATTTCCCAAATTACCCAGTGGAATAGTGGTGAACTGACAAGGAGCTCTCTCCTATCTCTGATTTCCCACACTTGTAAAATACATCCAATTACAGCTATCAATCTTGCAAATGTGTGACAAAATTCAAGTATTTATATTATTTCTCTTTTAGCTTGATGTTCAAGGAAACTGTAGTAGCTAGAATGATGACTTGTAAGGCTTATCATCTGGATTTTTTCCCCTTAGTAATTTACCAACTCTGGCCTTAAATCAGTAGGCTTTATTTACAAAAAAGTTCCATTGCTTCTATGTCATTGATGTAGAATCTCTTTATGCTTAGAATTCTTCTTAAAATATGTAATTTACTTGAAAAAATATTATAGAATGCAGTCCTTGATTATTTTTCCTCAACCCTTTTAGAAAATTAGTCCTATTATGTTCATTCAGTCTTCTTTTGAGTATGTAAATAGTAGACCATTAGCACTCAGATTATAAGGAGTCTTATCTGAGTTCCATACAGCAGTCTCAGAAAATATTTATATAGCTGATCTGCAAAGTACTATGCTGAGATTACATGCAGTGGTGAACATGGGCACTATCTTGACTGCTTCTACTAATTCATATCTGTACAGCATTCTACCAGTAGACCAAGATAGGTATATGCTTTCTGCATAGAGAGTTATCTACTTTCTGCAATCACTTCATAGCAGGTCTTCTCAAATGAAAAGACATGAGATAGGCAGAGTAGTAGTGATTTGCATCTTCCATTACTTGCTGGGCACATAAAAATATTGTTTAGTGGCTGGAACAAGAGATCTTCCATCTGTCCCAAATCAAATACTACTATTTGTGCCACTGCAGGGCAACTTTCACTTCCTACAGCAAACCAATCTCCCAAATGGAATGTGGAGAACTTCTGATGCAAAGAAGAACTCCTTTGGACTTCAGGCCTTCTATCTTCTGCTGTACTTATTCATTGAGGATAGAGGAATGAATTTGAGTCTTCCACTCAATGATGAACATTCTCACATTTGGTTATATGGTTTATATCCTCAAATTTCTGTAGATCTTTATCCAAATCTCATTCCATGTTCCCTCCCATTTGATATCTCTTTCCAATTCCTATCAATCTTCCTACTCCAAAGTTTCAATGCAACTCTATTCAGCCCTGTCACTATGCCCTCTGGAATGACTGTGATGTACTTTCCTTCATCTGAAATATTTTCATCTCTCACTCCTTCCATCTACTAAATATTATTGAAACTTGACTTCCCTCCAATTACCCAAGTTCCTTGGCCACCCTTTCCAATATTGACTATGACTTCATTCTTCTTGGATCTATAAAAATTAAAAAGTTAAAAAGCTAGATTTCAGTGGCACTCTCAAGTGTCAAAGATCTCTGACAGAACTCACTCAATACTTATATGTCCTCAAGATTGGGTGATTCTAAGTGCCAATCAACTATGATTGTCTAACAATTAATGAGAGGAATGAATATTATAATGAGAGATATATGCCATTTCATTATAAATGAAAGAAGACACACCTCTCACCATCTCAAGAAACTTTTAACACCTGTAAGACACAATCTCCCTCAGAGGTCAAGCCCCCTTTTAGCTCCTGAATCCACCCTACCAGCTGATATGGCATACATAGAAATTATCAGAAAGAAAGTCCCTAACAATTGCCTTTGAAGTGTACTAGTTTTTTGACCTTGGCAAAATAATTAAGTTCTCTACCTGAAGCCCTAAAAACTTAAATGTTTTGCCCAAGGTCATAAAACTAGGTCATTTACAGTCTAGAGATTCTCCACAATGATAAAATCAGTGGGCTGAATCATAAACTAAGAAACAAAAAAGATGTCTAAGAAATACTATCTGAATATCTTAGTAGGAGAAAATCCTTCTGGAATTCTGGATCTGGAATGCTGGAAAGATTTCTGTCATAATAATTTTCAAATTTTTCTTTTATTAAATTCCATAATTCACTTTCTATTAATATTAATCTCAGTTGATTCAAAGCATAACTTATGAAATGACAGTATTAAGAGAAGACTTTTCAACATGGAGTGTTTGAACATTGCAGAATAATTTAGATATTAATGAAAAGATTCTCCTGACTCAGAGACATGAATTACAATTATGACATCTAAATCTCCTTTTCACAATAAGCCCATTGTAAACTCGCTAAATGTAACCTAATCTAGAAATGGCTTAGTTAACTTATAGAATCTATTTAATTCGGTCTCTTTCTTTGGTGGAGATTTGGGATTATAATTCTATTTCAATAAGTTTGTTCAATTTTTTGTGAAAGAGGACATATAGTATTGATGACTCGAAAACATTTGTCTCTAAGATGTCATTTTATAAATATAAAATATAAAATTATATATAAAAATAATATAAATATAAATATAATTTATAATTTTATAAATATAAAAAGCATCATTAGAATTTTCGGATTAAAAGGTGAAATAAAATGAAAATAATGGATTCCATTTTTCTTATTACTTAAGGCATTGAGACATTGATAAGTGTTCCTAAAGGACAAAAAAAATCATAAGAAAACATTATTTTTGAATATCCACCTTATGAGATGTTTCAGACACCATTATTCAGTAGTATCATCCTAATCGTTAGTACTCAAATTAAAATGCATAAAATCAGCAAAGAAAAGAAGCATTTATTATGTTTGCAGTATATGACAGTCACTGTACCAAACTCCAGAAATCTAAAGGCAACAAATAAACAAACAAAAAACAATACTTATTTTCAAGTTCACAGACTAATAGGGGATAATATGGAAACCATCTTTATGAATAAGATAGATAAAGGACAAAATAGGAATAATCTCAAAGGGAAAAATGCTAAGAGTTAGCCTAGGAAAAGCTATTTGCAGAACGGAGGGTAAGGAAGTCAATCAAAAATTAAGAGAAATTTTATGTGAAGGATGGGGTTGGACAGAAGACAAGAGTTGGATGAGTATACTTAATTTACTCATTTGCTTTCTTCTAAAATAAAATGTGAGATCCTTGAAGACCTCACCTCACTTCACTTCACAGTTTGAAAGTATTTTGTATTTTCAGTATTCTTTGCACGGGGCCTTGCATAAGGCTACACTTTTTAATGTGTTTTGGGAATTAGATGACATTGGATTGAATCAATATATAAATTGCAAGATGAACTGCAGTATTTAGGGAATTTACAGATTGTATATTAAGCCAAAATATGTTTTTTCCTAAAGTATTTAGATAATTGCTAAGAAAAGAAGATTTGGGGGCTTTAAATAAATTATTACTATTATTGTTTTTATGTGCAAAAATGAACTGTATTTTTAATATAAATATTTTTGCAACTGGGTTAACAAATGAATCTTTGTTTCTTTGGTTCCTTACTTAGTGTTTAGTAAAAGTTCTTAATAGAAATGAAGTGTGGGTACAAATAACTTCCACCACCTGAAATAATAGGTTTCTAAGGTTGATTTTAGGAAACAAAGATGGCAGGAAATACAGAGTTAATAATTTCAATTGTGAATGTGAATGAAATGAACACTCCCATTAAAAGGAGTCAGATAGCAGATTGGATTAAAATCCAGAATCCTACAATATGTTATTCACAAGAACACATCTAAAATAGAGTGATATATTGAGACAAAGATAAAATGCTGGATCAAAATGCATTATACATCAGGGCAGCAACCCTGATCTCAGATCAAGTGAAAGCAAAAGTAGAACTAATTAAAAGAGATAAGGAAAGAAACCACTTCTTGCTAAAGTGTGCCACGATTAACAGATGACAAAATTAATTGTTTAAATAGTCCCATCTTCCAAAAAAAATTGAAAAAAGTAATTGATCACAATGACTTCAGGCAACCCGGCTGCTAACCAGTAAAAAGGGTATATTCTATTTTTAAAGACATGAAGGGATGCAGAAAAAGTATCTACAGTTAATTTTACAGTTCTTGTGATCACAAAATTCCACTTTTTACCTAATGTAAAACTTTCTGTATTTAGCTTTAGACTGTTCCCACCTCAGTGGATAATGTGAGTTTATGTCATAATGTTGCAAATTAGAAGAAATGAAAAATAAAACTGAGCAATATTAAGATCCCCAGATCAATAGCTAACACCAAAATCCACCCTCTCCTCTAAATGACAAGCAATGCAATATATGCTAAACATGTTAAAATATATGTTAAATCCAATATGTATAAACATATTTATGCAATTCTCTTGCTGCATAAGAGAAATAAGATCAAAAAAGAAAGTAAATGAGTAAGAAAACAAAATGTAAGCAAACAACAAAAAGTGAGAATGTTATGTTGTAATCAACATTCAGTTCCTACAATCCTCAATCTAGGTGTAGATGGCTCTGTTCATCACAAGATCATTGGAACTGTCATCAATCTTCTAATTGTTGGAAAGAGTCACATTCATATAGCACCAGAAGGAGGTGCCAAACCAGCCCAGAGCAGCCTAAAGTTCTTATCATCAATAGAAAAAGTTTGGGACAATCTCCCCTTTACCCTAAGAAGAGAACTCAACACTTTTTTTTAAAAAAAAAGAGCAAAAAAGCAAAAAGAACACTAACCATGGATACCTTTTAGGGAGAAGTGTAATGGGATGATGTTTGATTTGATGCACTGAGGTCCCAAGTACATGAAGCTAAATAGTAATTGGGCTATACTCTATTAATATACATGATTGGATAAAAAATGGTCCCTGCCCACTCTCTGTGCACGTCCTGAAGTGTTGTATAGAAAATGATGATTTTGGTAGGTGGAGGCAGAGAAAGACAGGAAAAGAAGCTGGGAGAGATCGGGCGTGGGTTCCATACTCCTAGCTGCTGGTCATGTGGCTGCTGGTCTAGCTAGCTTCTTGACTCAACTGCACACGTTGCTATCGCCGATTCCCTTCCACCTCTGATCCTTCTTCACTGAGAATAAAGACTGACGATTTTCCCCTAACTTGAACTCCTGACCTCTGGCTGATTTTAAAATATGCGATCTTTGCATTTGGCGCCCAACGGTGGGAACCAAGGACTGAAGAAGTCTCCAGTGACCAGGAACTTGGGTGAGTATTGTTAATAGACAAACAGGGAACTTATTTTCTTAAAAATTAAACAAGTAATCTTTTTTGGCTAAAATTGGACAAATGCTAGCTAAAGACTCTCCATCCCCACCTCCAACCCCTTCAACCCCTTCAACCCCACCCACTAGTGGTGCTATAGAAAGCATGCTTAAGCTGATAGAAGGGCAAGGGCTACTTAACTTGGGAACAGGTAGCTAGACTTCTGGGTACATTAACCCAGATCTCCCCTTGGTTTGTAGAGCAGGAGCAGATCTCTCGAGATAACTGGTCCCTGGTTGGACAATAGATGTCTGCATATTACAATGAAAATGGTCCTCATTCAATTTCAATCAAGGCATTCTATTTATACAACATAATTCAGTTAGCACTAAGAAACCCTATTCCTAGAAGAAAGAAAAAAGTTGCTTCTGGGAGTAGCCAAATAGGAAAGCCTGATATTAAGGAGGGAGGCAATGAAGAGATTAATAACCATATCCCCACAGGGCATGGAGACTTAAGTGAGCAAGGGTGTGGTGACTTTCCACCTCAGGAGGCAGCTTCAGCCCCACCTCAGGAGCAAGTGATTGAATCTCCTCCATCAACTCCACCCTCCAGGATGGAGGGAGGAGGGGCAGTGGGGGGGGCAGTGACAGCACCAGCACCTCTCCCCCAGTATCCAATAATGAGTAGATTACAAGAGGGCTTAATGAAAGCCAAAGAAAAGGGCGTGCATGTCAGGGAGCTCCAGCCACATATAATTCCTTTAATTTCCCAGTTTAATTCCTCAGGTCAAGAAAGTCAAAGATACGCCCCTTTTAACATAGAAATCATCAAAGACCTGAAAAAGGCTTGCACTATTTATGGGGCTACATCAGCTTATGTTAAGATGCTATTACAGAATTTGGCTTTTAAAATTTTGACTCCTAATGACTGGAAATCTATAGCAAGGGCATGCATAGAACCTGGACAAAATTACATGTGGCTTTCTGAATATAGTGAGCTCTGTAGGATACAAGCCCAACAAAATAGTAAAAAATGCTGTTCATGCTGTGATCACCTTTGACCTACTATTGACTACTTTGACAGGTATAGGTCCCTATGCAGACGTCACAGCACAGATTAATTATTCAGTAGCAGCATATGAGCAAATTGCTGCTAATGCTATCAAAGCGTGGACTTAGATTCAAAATAAAAATGACAAAGGTGAGGCCTCACAAAAATAACACAAGGGCCAGATGAACCCTTTGCTGACTTTGTGGGACATTTGCAGACTGCTATCACAAGAACTAATGGGGAAAATTCAACAACAGATGTTTTAATAAGGCAACTTGCTAAGGAAAATGCTAATGAGGTGTGGAGAAGGATTATACTAGGACTGCACAAGGATGCTCCTTTAGAGGAGACCCTATGCCACAGTGGGCACAAATGCCTTTTATAGCCAGACTATGGATGCAGACTTCCCAAGATACCAACGGGTAGACAGGGTCCCTTCTGGCAAGGGACTTTTAGAGAGACAAGTCAATGCTTTCAGTGTGGTAAAGTAGAGCATCTGAAAGCTCAATGATGGTATAGAGGCAGAGTGAGAAAGCAGGGTTGGAGAACAAGACCCAGCACCCCATGTCCAAAATGCAACAGAGGCTTCCATTGGGCCTCAGAATGTAGACAGGTTCAGGGAAACAGGATGAGGGGCCCAGCCCCAGGGCACAAGGAAAAAAAAACACTTGGGGCATGATGACAGCCAATGGTGCACCCAGAGAGTGCCTAGAAGTCCAATACCCAGACATGACCAATCAGCCAGGAGGCCATATGATGGGAGAAAGGGATTACAGAATCAATCAGCCAGGAAGCAAGCTGATTGGAGAAAGGGATTACAATTAGGGAGAATAGTTGTATGCAGCTGAGACTACTGAGATACCCCCTGGAGAGGTGAAATCTGTTCCTCTCCAGCCTATGGATCCCTGGCCTCCAGGCACAGTAGGCTTGACCATTTTACCTCCTGAGAGTACGTACAAAACGATGTCCATCCACACACTGATGTGGGAAACTGGGGAATGTGTAGATAATATCCCAGTCACCAATACAGGCAGAAATGTGTGACTTATCACCCAGGAGAAATAGTAGCAGAAGGTTTACTCATACAGAATCCTAATAAGCAGCTTGGTGATAGTCACCCAGATTCTGATTTCAGATAAAAAAATCCAGCAATATATTGGACAGCAGCTGTAACACCTGACTGACCTATGCTCACGATCTATATAAATGGCCTTCCATTGAAAGGATTGGTAGCCACTGGTGCAGATCGGACAGTCATTAGTGATGCCAATTGGCCTAGTCACTGGCCAAAGATTAAAGCAGACACCTACATGTCTGGCGTAGGAGGATCAATGGCAGTTGAATCTAGTGCTGCCCCTATGAGATGGACTTTTGAAGGCAAAACAGGACTTTTTACTCCTTTTATAGTTGAAAAAATCCCCATCAATCTGTGGGGAAGAGACGTCTTACAACAATTAGGGTTAAAAATGAGTACTTCGGTTTTTTAAGCAGGGCTGCTATTGAAGGCCTGCCAACACTTTCACCTGTTCCTATCCAATGGAAAACTGATACACCAGTGTGGATAGAGCAGTGGCCCTTAAGTAAAGATAAAATTCAGGCCTTATTAGATATAGTACAGGAGCAGCTTGACCAAGGACACTTAAAACCTTCTCTAAGTCCTTGGAATTCCCCAGTGTTTGTTGTAAAAAAGAAATCTGGAAAATGGAGGATGTTAACAGATTTAAGAAAGGTAAATGAACAGATGGAAACTATGGGAACTCTTCAGCCTGGACTTCCCTCTCCTACTCAGTTGCCTAGAGAATGGCCTCTTTGGGTCATAGATATTAAGGATTGTTTCTATTCTGTCCCTCTAGATAAGGAGGATATGAAAAGATTTGCCTTTTCAGTGCCCAGCGTTAACTTAGCTGAGCCTTATAAAAGATATGAATGTACAGTTTTACCACAGGGAATGAAAAACAGCCTACTATGTGTCAAATGTATGTTGCTACTGCTCTTGCTCCAGTAAGGAAAGCATTCCCAAAAGTTATGCTATTACATTACATGGATGATATCTTGGGATGTGCACCTGAGGAACAAATGTTAGAAGCATGTCTACAAAAGACCATAGAAACACTAAGGAATTACAAATTATACATAGCACCAGAAAAAATTCAAAGACATGCTCCTTTTCAATATTTAGGATATGAAGTATACCCTAAGGTGCTTACAGTACCTTAAGAACAGAAAAGCTGTCCTTAAGAACAGAAAAGCTAAACACATTGAATGAGTTTCAGAAATTGATAGGAGATATCCAATGGATGCGACCATTTGACTACCTATCAGTTACAACCGTTATATGACATTTTAAGGGGAGACAGTGCTTTAAATTCTCCATGCCAGCTTACAAAAGAAGCTCAAACGGCTTTGAGAGAAGTTGAACTGGCTTTATCCAATGTGGTTGAAAGAGTCAATCAAAACCCCTTGGAGATATCAGTTTTTGCCACACAAGAGGCACCCACAGCAGTCCTTCATCAAGGACACAGTGTGATAGAGTGGGTGAACCTCCCTGCACAACCAGAACAAAGCCTTACACCCTACCCAGTGTTTGTGGCTAGAGTTTTATTAAAGGCCACTAAGCAAGCAGTACAATTATCTGGGACGAGACCTGACAAGATATATACCTTTTATACCAATACACAAATTAATGTGTGTTGTGAGACCATCCCAGAGTGGCAAATTTTATTAGCTATGGCTCCAAATTTTATACATGGGTCTCCATTAAAGATAAGTAGACTATTACATAACTGGTGATGGATTCTTGAAGAAAAAGTTTCTAAAGTTCCTCTTAAAGGACCAACTATCTTCACAGATGCATCCAAACATAATATTTGTGCTGTGTACTCTCATGATCTAACTATAAAGAGAATAGTCAGAACTCCTTTTCAGTCCACTCAGCAGAATGAATTGTACGCAATCATTCTAGCCCTTACTTATTATCCAGGAGACATAAATATAATATCTGATTCGGCCTATTCAGTAGGTGTGGTACAAAGAATTGCCACAGCCCAAATAAAATTTGCAGCCTCTAATATATGCCAGCTCTTTAAGAAACTTCAAGAGCAAGTGAGAAAGCATCCAGGTAAGATCTATATATTACATGTCCATCCTCATAGTGGACTTCCAGGTCCCATATTTGATGGCAATTCAAAGGCAGATAGCCTTCTAACTATGTTGGTCAATACCCCTTTATTCCAAGAAGCCCAGGCATCTCATTCTAAATATCATCAGGCTGCTGGAGCTTTACATTTACAATTTGAAATAACAAGAGAGGAAGCTAGGAGCATAATAAAAGCCTGTACAGCTTGCCTTCCTTTCCACGCTCCTACACTGCTTCCAGGGAAGAACCCTCGTGGTTTGAGACCCAATGAAATCTGGCAAATGGATGTGACCCATTATAAATCTTTTGGTCGTCTGTCTTTCATCCACGTTGTGGTGGACACCTTTTCAGGATTCACTTTTGCAATGCCAGCAGCAAAAGAGACAGCCTGAGTGGTCACTGAATTCCTCACACAAGCATTTGCCATTATGAGTGTGCCACAAGCAATAAAAACAGACAATGGTCTTGCTTATATTTCAAAACATTTTGCACTCTTTTGTGCACAGTGTAAGATTTTACACACCACGGGCATACCTTTTAATCCTCAAGGACAGGCAATAATGGAGAGGAGAAAGTGATATTAAGACGCTCCTCCAAAAACAAAAGAAAGGGGGAGCCACAGGTAACCCTAGAGAACTTCTAAATCTAGCCCTACTATTAACTTCTTGATTTTTGACAAAGATGCACTGGCTCCAGCAGACAGGTTTTATAACCCACCGGAAGGTCAGTGTCCAGTTGGAGCAGCTCCACTATCTTTAGATAATCGCCAGGTGATGTGGAGAGACCCAGAAAGTGGTGAATGGAAAGGACCAGATAGGCTAACTGCTTTGGGGAGAGCGTTTGCTTGTATCTTTATAGGTGGAAAGGAATCAGATGGGTGCCACCGAGCCATATTCGCATTGTCCATCGCAGAGAGACGGAGCAGATCCTTGAAACAAAGGAGAAGACCCAAGAAATATCGGGTGGTTCTGTTGCAGGACTTCAAAAACTCAGGGGGATCATTGGATTCCCTGACATATGAAGCAATGGACAATAGATTGGTTTTGGACTATCTATGGTTTTGGCTGCTGAAGAAGGTGTATGTGTGACTGTTGTCTACATACCCTCCTTCTAGGACTTCTGGTGATCTTTTCCAACACCATGTTGATTTATATTGTTTGCTACTCCGCTACTTGCTTGTACAATTCATGTTTGTTACACCACATCGAGCCTGCACTGATTGTGGGGAGAGTCATCCCTAATAGCCTCTGCGTTATTGCTTTGTGCTTGTGTAATACCTCCCATGCTGATGGGTTTGTGCATAATAAGACCCTTCAGCCCAGAAACCCACTAGCAACCCCCACTTCCCTTTGGTGCTTCTCATTTCCCTTCCTGAGATGTCAGGTAGGGCGTGATCATCTCCTTTGTAGTGCTTTCACTGCATTTCCTGAGAAGTCAGGGAGGCTGTCATCACCTCCTTTTCGGTGCTTTCACCTCCTTCCCTGAGAAGTTAGGGAGGCTGTGATCACTTCCCCTTGGGGGCTCTGAGCTCCCTGAGGAGTCAGGGATGGCATGACCACTTGTGTTCTAAAATAAAAGAAAGCGGGAGATGTAATGGGCTGAGGTTTGAGTTGATGCACTGAGGTCCCAAGTACATGAGGCTAAATAGTAATTGGGCTATACTCTATTAATATACATGATTGGATAAACAATGGTCCCTGCCCACTCTCTGTGCAAGTCCTGATGTGTTGTAGAGGAAATGACGATTTTGGTGGGTGGAGGCAGAGAGAGAGAGAGAGGAAGAGAAGCTGGGAGAGATTGGGCCTGGGTTCCATACTCCTAGCTGCTGGTCATGTGACTGCTGGTCTAGCTAGCTTCTTGACTCAGCTGCACACATTGCTATCGCCTATTCTCTTCCACCTCCGATCCTTCTTCACTGAGAATAAAGACTGACGATTTTCCCCTAACCTGAATTCCTGACTCCTGCTGATTTAAAAATACACGATCTTCACAGTGGACTTTGAGAATGCTATGGAAGCACTTTAAACCCCACAATGACCAGTTCTGAGTGTCAAAAATAAGGTTATAGATGTTCATGCCCAAGAAATATACACTAGTATGAAAAATTACCATAGATCCAGATATCCAAAATCCAACCTAAAAGAATTACTACATAACAAGTACTAGATGGAACTCAAAAAAATGATAATGAGGGCTTTTAAGAGGACTATTGATAACTAAAAGAAATGAAGAAACTTTTAAAAAGAAATAAACTTAAAACCATTTAGGAAAAAATGTAAGAAAATAAATAACTCAAAACATCATATAATAAATCTTACCCAAGTAACAGATTCCCTGAAAATTAAAATAGACCAAACTCTGTAAAGTAAAAAATAATGAAAAAAGAATATATATGATGACTGATGTAATAACTTACTCTTAAAAATAGGTAAATATGTGATAATTAACAATTAAAAATTTTTCTGGACCTTTCACTATTTATCAATTGGAGAATGGCTTGAATTGATAAAAATTTGAGTCCATTCTCTACATTTTTAAAAAAGGTATTTATCAGAATTCTTGAATGTAAAAAAAACCAATCCCCACTTTATTGCTTGCCTCCTAATTTTGTCTACATTGTTTTTGTTGTACAAAACTAATTAATTTAACATAATCAAAATTATCCATTTTGCATTTAATAATGTATTCAAGTTATTCTTTGGTCACAAATTCCTTCCTCCATAGATCTAAAAGATAAAATATCTTATTTTCTTCTAATTTATTTATAATATCATTCTTTATGTCTAAATCATGAATACATTTTGAACTAATCTTGGTATGACATGTTAAATTTGGGGCAATGCCTAGTGTCTACCATATTAATTTCCAATTTTCCCAGCAATTTTTGTCAAAAAGTGAATTCTAATCCCAAAAGCTGGTTTCTTTGGATTTGTCAAACACATTGACTATTCTTTTCCTGTGAATTTAAGCTATTCCACTAGTATTAGTTTTGATGTTTACTACTTCATAATGTGGTTTTAGGTCTGGTACAGCTGGGCCACCTTCATTTGCATTTTCTTTCATTAATTCAATTGAAATTCTTTTCCTTTTTTTCTTCCAGGTGAATTTTGTTATTATTTTTTTCTAGATCTGTGAAGTAATTTCTTGGGAGTTTGATTGACATAGCACTAATTAAATAGATTGATTTGGATAGTATTTCCATTTTTATTATATTTGTTTTGCCTACAAAGAATCCTTGAAATTTCCCCAAAAGATTAGATCTAATTTTATTTGAGTGGTAACCATTTAGTGATGGTGTTCATATAGTTGCTGACTTTGCCTTGGCAGGTAAACTCAAAAAATTTTATATTATTGATGGTTATTTTAAATGAAAGTTCTCTTTGTATCTCTTGCTGCTGGAATTTGTTGGTAATGTTTAATAAAATGCTAATGATTTCTGTGGATTTATTTTGTATCTTGAAACTTTGCTAAAATTGAGAATTGTTTCTAATAGTTTTTTAGTTGATTCTTTAGGATTCTCTAAGTATACCATCATATCATCTGCAAAAAGTAAAAATTTGATTTCCTCCCTACCTAATTCCTTTAGTATCTTTATATTCTCTTATTTCCAAAGCTAACATTTCTGATAAAATACTGAATAATAATGGTGATAGTGGACAACCATGTTGCACCCCTGATTTTACTGAGAATGGTTCTAGTTTATCCTCAGTATATCTGATGCTTGCTAATGTTTTAAAATAACTGACCATTTTAAGGAAAATTCCATTTATTTTGCTTCAATATTCATTAGGAAAGTTGGTCTGTAACTTTCAATCTCTATTTTCACCCTACCTGGTTTTGGTATCAGCACAGTTGTCTCTCTCATAAAAAAAGTTGGTAAGATTCCTTCTTTCCCTGTTTTCCAGAGAGTTTGCATATAATATAGGAATTAATTGTTCTTTAATGTTTTACAGAATTCTCATGTAAATCCATCTAGCCTTGGAGATTTTTTCTTAGGGAGTTAATTAATAGCTTATTAAATTTATTTTTCTAAAATGGGACTATTTAAGAAATTTGCTACCTCCTCTTTATCTGGGCAATCTATATTTTTATTAATATTTATATATTTCACTTAGATTATCATATTTATTGGCATTCAGTTGGACAAACTATTTCCTAATGATTTTACCAATTCATTTGTGGAAAGTTCATCCTTTTATTTTGCTTACTAACAATTTAACTTTCTATTTACCTCTTTCTGATCAAATTAACTAAAGGTCAATCTGTTTTATTGGTTTTTTCATAAAATCAGGTCTTCATTTTGTATACTAGTTCTCTCTCTCTCTATATATATATATGTATATATATATATATATATATATATATATATATATATATACTTTCAGTTTTATTAATCTCCCCTTTTATTTTCAGAATTTCAAATTTGGTATTTACTTGGGGGATTATTTGTTATTTTTCTATCTTTTTTAATTGCATGCCCAATTCATGGTTCTCTTTCTCTATTTTATGCAAGTAAATATCTAGAGATATAAAACCTCCCGTAACAACTGTTTTGATTGTATCCCATTCATTTTGGCATGTTGTTTCATTGTTGTCATTCTCTTGAATGAAATTATCATTTGTGTCTATGATTTTTTTGTTTTACCCAGTCATTCTTTAGGATCAAATTACCTAGTTTCCAATTAATTTTTCATCTATCTTTCCCTGGCTCTTTATTACATGTGATTCCTGTTACATTCATGATCTGAAAAATATGAATTTACCACTTTTCCTTTTCTGCATTTTATTGTGAGGTTTTTAATGCCCTAATACATCTATTTTTGTATAGCTTTCATGTTTTCTACTGAGAAAAAGCATACTCCTTTCTGCCTCTATTGCGCTTTCTCCACAGATCTATCACACCTAACTTTTCTAGTATTCTTTTTACCTCCTTAACTTCTTTCTTATTTATTTTGTGGTTCAATTTATCTAGTTCTGAGAGAGCAAGGTTGAGATTCACCACCAGCATAGTGTTGCTATTTATTTCTTCTTTCAGCTCTCTTCAATTCTCCTCTAGAAATTTGGATGCGATAACACTTGCCACATGTTTAGGATTTGTAATTGTTTCAATATCTATGGTACTCTTTAGCAAGATATTTTTTCCTTATCTCTTTTAATTAAATCTGTTTTTGCTTTTGCTTGATCTGAGATCAGGATTGCGTCACCTATTTTTTTTTTTTACTTATCCTAAAGCATAATAGATTCTGCTCCAGCCTTTTACCTTTCTTCAGTATGTTTCACTCTGCTTTAAATGTGTTTTTTGTAAACAAAATATTGTCATATACTTTTAATCCAGTCTGCTATCCAATTCTGTTTTATAGGAGAGTTCAGCCCACTCACATTCACAGTTAAAATGACTAATTCTTCATTTCTGGCCATCTATATCGATTATATATCAGTCTAAATCTATTGGATTTACTCCAAGTTATGATTTTCTCTTTCCTTTCCCATCTCCTCAATATTTTGCTTCTTGACCACCCCCTCCCTTAAACAACTCCCCCTCCTTTTAGCCTCTTCTCCTTTTTCTACCTTTCCTCTACTAATTCTATTTTCTTTCTATTGCCTTCCCTCTTTCTTTTCCCCTTTTGCCTTTCACTATCCCTCAGGATGAGATAAGTTTCTCTGTGAAGCCAAATGTGTCTGCTATTCACTTTTTGAACCAAATTTGATGAAAGTAAGATTCACACAATGTTCATTCCCTTCCCTTCTTTCCCTCAGTTATAATAGGGTTTTTTTGCCTCTTCATGAGATATAATTTTCCTCATTTTAACACTTTTTTCCTCTTTTTCCATTACAATCCCCTTTCTACCTATAGTTTCTTTTTCATATTATCACAATAAAATCAAATTATAGCTGTATCTTTTAAGTATATCCATAACGGAGATATAGTTCTCAAGAGTTCTTTCATTTTTACCTTTTCTGTTCTTCTCTTGAGTTCTGTATTCAGAATTCAATTTTTTTTGTTCAATTCTATTTCAGTTCAGTTCTCAGAAATAAATAAAATTCACCTGTATCATTGAATGTCCATCTTCTTCCCTGAAAGATAATGCTCAGTTTTGCTGGATAGTTGATTCTTGGTTGCAAATATCTATATACTTTAGAAATGAGTTCTTTTACAGAAACATTGGCTGTAAAAAAATTTCTCACATTCTTGATCCCATTCTTATCTTGGCTGTATTGGTTTTGTTTGTGCAAAACCTTGTTAATTTAATGTAATCAAAATTATATAAATTCCTCATTTCTTTAAAGATACAACAAGTAAACTATTTCTTGTTTTCCTAATGTGCTTATAATATCACCCTTTATGATTAAATCATGGCTCCATTTCAGTAGTTTTAAGCATCTTATTTTTCAGTTTTTCCAGTTTTTGTCAAATACTGAGTTCTTATCTCATATGCTATAGTCTTTAGGTTGACACATCCATTTGAATGGATCATGCTTTTAATGCTCAGAATGTTTAGAAAGACTCCTAGAGACAGGAGCCAAGATGGTAGAGAGGAGATACATCTTTATCTAAGCTCTCCCTAATGTCCCTCAGATTAACACCAAATCAACCCTCTGAACTGTTTTGGAGTGACATAATCCACAATTATTTGGAGATAACAAATTTCCAGCAGAAGATGTTTTGGAAAAACTTCAAAAAATATCTGTTTCAGTCAGGCACAAAGCGAGGAGTTGAGCACAGGCACAATGCAAAGACCTAGAGTGGTGTGGGCCCTATGAACCAGGGAATATAATGGGAGGAATCTACATCAGTGTTGGTTACTCCATCTTGCTTGCAAACCAGTCGATCAGAAAGTAGATCTGTAAGACATCCAACACAAATACAAAAGGCAAATAGTGAGCCCCTGAACCCCAGAACTTTATCTGGCCATGCTCTCATCCAGCACCAAAAAGAAAAGAATGGAATCAGGAATCTGGGGAATTTTTTACAGCCAATGTTTCTGTAAAAGGTCTCATTTCTAAAGTAGATAGAGAACTAAGTCAAATTTATAAAAAATACAAGTCATTCCCCAAATGATAAATGATTAAAGAATATCAACAGGTACTTTTTAAATGAAATCAAAGTTATGTATCTATAGCAATATTTAAAAGAATGCTATAAATCTCTGTTTATTAGAGAAATGTGTATTGAAATAACTCTGAGGTACCAATTCACATCTATCAGATTGACTAACATGACAGAAAAAATGATAAATATTGAAGTTGATGAGGGAAAACTAGGACACATGCACTATTGGTAGAGTTGTGAATTGTTTTGCCCATTTTGGAGAGCAGTTTGGAACTGTGCCTAAAGGGTTCTAAAATGCTTCTTTAATCCAGGAATGCCACTATTAGGATTGCATCTCAAAGCAAAGATTAAAAATGGGGGGGAAATCTCCATGTGCAAAAATTATATATTTATAGAAGTCTTTTTCATGGTGGGAACATATTGGAAAATGGGTGGGTGTCCATCAATTAGAGAATGTCTGAAGGAGATATAATGTAATAGAATACTATTGTGTAATAATAAATGATAAACAAGCTGATTTCAGAAAAATCTGGAATAACTTGTATGACCTGATGCAAAGTGAAATGAGCAGAAACAGGACAATGTACACAGTAACAATAACATTGTGTGATAACCAACTATGATTAACTTTTCTCAGCAACACAATAATCCAAGATAAGTACAAAGGACTATTATCCATATGCTGATAAAGACTCTGAAGGCAGATCAAAACTTTTTCTTTATGTACTGTATTCTTTCTAATGTTTTTTTCTCCCTATTGATGTATTTTCTTTTACAACTTTGATTAATATGGAAATATGTTTTATATAATAGCACATGTATAAACTATATTAAACTGTATCATTTGTACTTTTTATTCAATTGTTCATTGAGTAGCAAAGATACATAGATAGATATGAATCTTTACCAGAGAATGTTTATATGTTACAAACATTTTTTCTGCTCCCACAATTGAATATATTGGCATTTTACATACAACTTAAATGATCTAGAAAATATGGAAATGTGTGCTTGTGTTTTGATATGCCCTTGTTTTTCTTTGTATGAGTAATTTCCTGTACAACAGGGTTTTTTCCCAACAATCCTGCTTGACAATTTGTCTGCAGCTTACTTGTGTCTAAGAAGTAAAATAACTTGTCCACAGTCCAATATATTTAATGTATTTCAAAGGAAGGACTTGGCCCATTTCTTGCTAATTCTCATGTTATTCACTCATAAAAAAATGTCTTGCATTTTTTACAAAGGAAAAAAAGAGGGACTTGGAAAATGTCTTGTGCATGACTGAAAAAAAAAGATGTGTTCTATATTTTGTAGATATTCCTTGATATTTATCGACTTTAGTTGTCTTTTTATATATTGTAACATAATAAAATAACATAACAAGATAAAATTTTAGAGATAATAATATGGAATAATCTATACAGCAATCTCCTTATTTAACAAATGAGAAAAATGATCCTAAGGATAGATAACTAATGTACAGAATTATCATGAAATAGTTAAATGGCAAATAGTTCACCACAGAGAAAACATTTTTTGTCTTTAGGGAAAAGTCATCATCAGCAAACTTGGGCACGAGTATATAACTCTGTGTATGTGTGTGCGTGTACACACACACGTGTGTGTGTGTGTGTGTGTGTGTGTGTGTACTTCAAAAAATTTTAAGAGTTAATGAAGATGAGATGAAGGCCAAAATACATATGCTTTCTCCACAGAAATCAGCTGGCTGTGCATATCGCTGGACCCTATAATGTACTTCCAATATTACATAAGCTATTTGTACAAATAAGAAAAGAAAGAAACCTACTTAATTACTTTTATGGAACCTGATAAGTCACTTAATCTCTGTTTGCCTCAGTTTTCTCATTTATAAAAAGGCTATAAGAATAACTGCAGCCTCCCAGGATTTTGAGGATCAAATGAGATAATAATTGTACAGTAGTTAGTATGATTGTTGTTGTCATTTAATAAGCTGTATATGGCTTACTAAATGACAACAACAATAAAATTGCAATAACATGGTAACATATATATATGTATATATATATATATATATATATATATATATGTACTCTAATGATAATATTATAATCAGGATAAATTTATACTAGAAATCAGGGTTGGCTTAATATTAGAGAAATTATAAACATAATTGACCAGATT
Organism: Dasyurus viverrinus; assembly: GCA_020854095.1. NCBI lineage: Eukaryota > Metazoa > Chordata > Mammalia > Dasyuromorphia > Dasyuridae > Dasyurus > Dasyurus viverrinus. The sequence goes on from CM036997.1 coordinate 284,400,924, forward strand.
GGTAATCATAAAATCATGTAATTTTTTCAATTGCTTTTAAGTTCACTTGAAATTTAGTTCTGAGGAATTGATTTAGTGAAAATACACTACACTTTGATTAAGTGATGATATGTTAAAACTGTTCATGATGGGACCAGAAATAGCCAACATGTGACACAACCTTAAAACCATTTAAAGCATCATTAATTGAACCACTAAAATGTATGGGATATATATTTCCTAGAGAAACTTTATTGAAAAAAATTAGCCTGATATAGTGGTTAGATTACTTGATTTGAAATTGAGGAACATTAATTTCAGTTTTTATGCATGTAAACATCATTTTTCTCATTTGTATAATAGTAAAATTTCCTCACTCCTGGCTTTCTGTACAACTGATATGTAAATGTGATATTATTTTGAGATATAAAGCTTAAAATAGTTAAAGTGGAGGGTTTTGGAAGTGAGAAGAACAGAAAAGCTGACTCTGTAATCAGGAAGATCCAATTAGAGCTCCAGATCTTTTGATTGCATGATCCTGAGCAATTTTCCAGTGCTCTAGGCAATTCCAAAGACTACAAATTAAAAGAAGTTTCCAATCAAGGAGCCAAGATGGCAGAGAGCAAACATGACTCTTTGTGACCTCCTCTGACCTTCTCTCAAACCAACAGCAGATTAAGCCTCTAAACTGATGTTCAAGTCAAAGAGCATTCACAAACATTTGTAGTACAACATGTTTCTAGAAGTTTCCTTGTAAGAACTTTAAAACAGATATGTTTCAAATGGGCAGGGAGACAATCTGCCGAACCCAGAATGCAGTGCAGGGAGACTAGGACAAGAAGCTGGGGCGGGAAGTCAGAGCGTTGTGCCATTCACACAGCTGGGAAACTTCTGTGAACCTCTTAGGCCACTTTGTCCTGGTTGCAAGCAGAAGATTCAGCAGATTTGCCTTTCTAAAAGGCAAATTGGAAACCAGTGCGCCCCAGAAGAATGCTGCCCCTAGCTGCAATTACTCAGAACCAGAAGTTAATCAGCAGAACTACCCTAGCGAAAATTAAAAGCAGTTGTCACTCCTTTGCATTGAACAGATCTCAAGCCATAAACAATGAATAAAAAAATCAAAAAGAAATCTCACCATAGGTAGCTTTTATGGAGAGAGAAAAGAATAAACCTCAAATCCTGAGGTTCTTAAAGGTAAAGCAACTGCAGATGAAACCCCAAAGGGAGACATGAGCTGGTCCCTATTTCACAGGGCTTTCACTGCATATTAGAAGAGAATTAGAAGAAGAATAAAGTGAGGAAATGAAATGAAATCATTGCAAGAAGGAATAGAAAAGCATATAATGTCCTACAAAAGAGATATGAAAAAGACACCAATTCACTAAAAAACTAAATTTGTGAAGTGAAAAAAAGAATGCAATGAACCAAAAACCAAAAAATTCAACTACAAAAGAAGTTTAAAAAGTAACTGAAGAAAATACTACTACTAAAAATTAGAATTGATCAAATGAAAGTGAATCGGTCAAACAAAAACAAAGAAAATGAAAAAAGTAGAAAAAATATGAAATATCTCCCAGGAAAAAAAAAAACAACTGACCTGGAAAATAGACCTAGGAAAGACAATCTAAGAATTATTGGACTTCCTGAAAGCAATGATGGGGAAAAAAATCTAGACACTTTCTTACAGGAAATCATAAAAGAAAACTGCCCTAAAATTTTTTAGAATCAGAAGGTAAAATAGCCATCAAAAGAATTCACTGGTCATCTATTGAAAGAGATGCCAAAATTAAATTCCCAAGGAATATCAGAACTATTTCAGAACTATTATACTGAGGAAAAAATATTGTAAGCAGCCAGAAAGAAATAACTTAAATAGCAAGGAGACAGAGTCAAGATTACCCAAGGCCTAGCAGCTTCCATCATAAAGAATTGAAGGGCCTGGAATCTGATATTCCAAAAGAAAAAAGAAGTTGGATAACAGCCAAGATTAAGCTATACAGCTAAAATCAGAATTATTTTTCAGAAAAGAAGATGGACATTCAATGATATAGGTGAATTTTACCTATTTCTATTGAACAGACTAGGATTGAACAAAAAATTTGATCTCCAAACACAGAACTCAAGAGAAGCATAAAAATGTAAAAAGGAAAGAACTTTTGAGAACTATATTTCTGTTATGGTATACTTAGAGAATGCAGGTATACTTTGATTTTATTTTGATAATATGAAAAAGAAGCTAGAGGTGGAAAGGGGATCTTACTTGGAAAAGAGGAAAAAAGAGGTAAAATAAGGGGAAAATAAAGCAAATAAGCAAAAATAAGGCAAAGAAAACCTATTATAATTGAGGGAAATAAGGGAAGGTGATGAGCATTTTGTGGATCTTACTCTCATCAGATTAAAATCTAAGAGGAAATATAGAAACACCAATAGAAAGGAAAACAGAAGAATTAGGGGAAAGGTGTAAAACGGGGGGGGGATATTGTAAAGGAAAATGACTATTTGAGGGAAGTGGTCATTAAAAGTAAAATGCTGGGGAGGGGGGAAGAGGAAAGGAAAGAGAAAAGCATAACTTAGGGTAAATGAGATGGTAGTAAATACAGAATTAGTTATTTTAATTGTGAATGTGAATGGGTTGAACTCTCCATAAAATGGAAGCAGATAGCAGACTGGATTAAAAGCCAGAATCCTACACTATGTTGTTTACAAGAAACACATTTAAAGTACAGTGTTACATACAGTATTACAATGGTTGCAATTGATAGGTAGTCAAGCCTAACACAAGATGCATCCATTGGATATCTCCTATAAATTTCTGAAAGTCATTTAAGGTGTTTAGTTTCTCTGTTCTTAAGGAAAGTGTTTATACTGTAAGCACCTTAAGGTATACTTCATATCCTAAATATTGAAAAGGACCATGTCTTTGAATTTTTTTGGAGTTACGTGCAATTTGTAGTTCCTTTGTGTTTCCATGGTCTTTTGTAGATATGTTTCTAACATTTGTTCCTCAGGTGCACATCCCAATATATCATCAATGTAATGTAATATTTCTTAATGAGAATATCCATGTAATGTAATATTTCTTAAAATTTTCTTAAATCACTCAACATCCTCCATTTTCGAGATTTCTTTTTTTTACACCAAATACAGGGGAATTTCAAAGAATTGGAGAAGGTTGTAAGTGTCCTTGGTCAAGTTGCTCTTGTACTATATCTAATAAGGCCTGCAATTTTTTCACTCGATAAGGACCACTGTTCTACCCACACTGATGTATCAGTTTTCCATGGAAAGGGAACAGGTGAGAGTGTTTGCAGGCCTTCAACAGCAGTCCTTCCTAAAAAGTCTTCCTAAAAAGTCCTCAATTGTAATCCTAACTGTTGTAAGATGTCTCTTCCCCATAGACTGATGGGGATATCTTCAACTACAAAAGGAGTTTAAAACTCCCATTTCATCTTCAAAAGTCTGTCTCATAGGGGTAGCACTAACTTCAGTAGCTATTGATTCTCTTATGCCAGACATAAAAGTGTCCGTCTTAATCTTTGGCCAATGACTGGGCCAATTATCACCTCTAATGACTGTATGATCTGAACCCGTGTTTATCAACTCTTTCAATGGTATGCCATTTATATAGATAGTGCACAAAGAATGGTCAGCTGTAACAGCTGCAGTCTAAAATATTCCTGAATTCTGTTGTTTGGAGTCAAAATTTGGGCAAATTTTACAGATTGCCTATTAGGAGTCTGTAGCAGTAAACCTGATGCTACTGCTTCTACTGGTTGATGTCACACATTGTCTACCTGTATTAGAGACTGGGATATTATCTACACATTCCTCAGTTTTCTACATCAGTGTATGGATGGACATTGTTTTATAAGCACTTTCAGGAGGTGAAATGGTCAAGCCTACTGTGCCTGGAAGCCAAGGATCCTTAGGCCCAACATGAATAGATTTCACCTCTCCAGGGGGATATTTCGGTAGTCCCAGATGCATACAATTCTATTTTCCCTAATTGCAATCCCTTTTTCCTGTCTGATTGCCTCTTGGCTGATGGATGATGTAATCCCTTTCATCAATCAGATTGCTTTTTGGCTGACCAGGACTGAGTTTGAACTTCTAAAGACCCTCTGGGTATGACCTTGGTTGTCATCATGCCCCAACTGTTTTTTTTTTTTTTTTTGCCTGGGGCCTTTGAGTTGGGCCCTACCTCTCGTTTCCCTGAATCAACCTACATTCTAATGTCCACTGGGGCCCTTAAGCTGAGTACCATCTCTCATTTCCCTGAGCCACATTCTGATGTCCACTGGGGCCCTGGAACTAGGCCTTGTTTTCCGTTTCCCTGAGTCAGTCTACATTCTGATGCCCAATGGAAGACTCTGTTGCATTTTGGACATAGGGTTTGGGATCTTGTTCTCTCACTCTATTTCTATGCCAACACTGAGTTTTCCGATGCCCTAATTTACCTCAGAGAAAGCACTGATGAGTTTCCCTGGAAGTTCCTTGCCAAAAGGGATCCTGTTTTCTAATGTTCTGCATCATAGCCTGGGTAAAAAAGACATTTGTGCCCACTGTGGTATAGCATTCTCTAAAGGAGCATCTTTTGAATGTTGGAGGGGATGCAGGAAAACTGGGACGCTGATGCATTGTTGGTGGACTTGTGAACGAATCCAACCATTTTTTTTTCTATTTTTTTTCTTTTTTTTTAAAGTTTAATAGCCTTTTATTTACAGGATATATGCATGGGTAACTTTACACCATTAACAATTGCCAAACCTCTTGTTCCAAATTTTCACCTCTTACCCCCCCACCCCCTCCCCCAGATGGCAGGATGACCAGTAGATGTTAAGTACATTAAAATATAAATTAGATACACAATAAGTATGCATGACCAAAATGTTATTTTGCTGTACAAAAAGAATCAGACTCTGAAATATTGTACAATTAGCTTGTGAAGGAAATGAAAAATGCATGTGGGCATAAATATAGGGATTGGGAATTTAATGTAATGGTTTTTAGTCATCTCCCAGAGTTCTTTCTCTGGGCGTAGCTGGTTCAGTTCATTATTGCTCCATTGGAAATGATTTGGTTGATCTCGTTGCTGAGCATGGCCAGGTCCATCAGAACTGGTCATCATATAGTATTGTTGTTGAAGTATATAATGATCTCCTGGTCCTGCTCATTTCACTCAGCATCAGTTCTTGTAAGTCTCTCCAGGCCTTTCTGAAATCATCCTGTTGGTCATTTCTTACAGAATAGTAATATTCCATAATATTCATATACCACAATTTATTCAGCCATTCTCCAACTGATGGACATCCATTCAGTTTCCAGTTTCTAGCCACTACAAAAAGGGCTGCCACAAACATTCGTGCACGTACAGGTCCCTTTCCCTTCTTTATAATCTCTTTGGGATATAAGCCCAGTAGTAACAATGCTGGTTCAAAGGGTGCGCACAGTTTGATAACTTTTTGAGCATAGTTCCAAACTACCCTCCAAAATGGTTGGATTCGTTCACAACTCCATCAACAATGCATCAATGTCCCAGTTTTCCAGCATCCCCTCCAACAATCATCATTATTTTTTCCTGTCATCTTAGCCAATCTGACAGGTGTGTAGTGGTATCTTAGAGTTGTCTTAATTTGCATTTCTCTGATTAATAATGACTTGGAGCATCTTTTCATATGACCAGAAATAGTTTCAATTTCTTCATCTGAGAATTGTCTGTTCATATCCTTTGACCATTTTTCAATCGGAGAATGGCTTGATTTTTTTTATAAATTTATAATTTTTTTTATAAATTTATACATTTTATAAATATAATTCTCTATATATTTTGGAAATGAGGCCTTTATCAGAACCTTTGATTGTAAAAATATTTTCCCAGTTTATTGCTTCCCTTCTAATCTTGTCTGCATTAGTTTTGTTTGTACAAAAACTTTTCAGTTTGGTATAATCGAAATTTTGTATTTTGTGATCAGTAATGATTTCTAGTTCTTCTTTGGTCATAAAGACCTTCCCCTTCCACAGGTCTGAGAGGTAAACTATCCTGTGTTCCTCTAATTTATTAATAATTTCATTCTTTATGCCTAGGTCATGAACCCATTTTGACCTTATCTTGGTGTACGGTGTTAAGAATGGATCAATGCCTAGTTTCTGCCATATTAATTTTCAATTTTCCCAGCAATTTTTATCAAACAGTAAGTTCTTATCCCAAAAGCTGGGGTCTTTGAGTTTGTCAAAGACTAGGTTGCTATATTTGTTGACTGTTTTATCCCTTGAACCTAGCCTATTCCACTGATCAACTAATCTATTCCTTAGCCAATACCAAATAGTTTTGGTAACTGCTGCTCTATAATATAATTTTAGATCTGGTACAGCTAAGCCACCTTCATTTGATTTTTTTTTATTAATTCCCTTGAAATTCTTGACCTTTTGTTTTTCCATATGAATTTTGTTGTTGTTATTTTTTCTAGGTCATTAAAATAGTTTTTTGGGAGTCTGATTGGTATAGCGCTAAATAAATAGATTAGTTTAGGTAATATTGTCATCTTTATTATATTTGCTCACCCTATCCAAGAGCATTTAATATTTTTCTAATTGGTTAGTTCAGACTTAATTTGTATGAAAAGTGGTCTGTAATATTGCTCATAAAGTTTCTGATTTTCCCTTGGCAGATAGATTCCTAAAGATTTTATATTATCAGTAGTTATTTAAATGGAATTTCTCTTTGTAACTCTGACTGTTGGATTTTGTTAGTGATATATAAGAATGCTGATGACTTATGGGGTTTATTTTATAACCAGCAACTTTGCTAAAGTTGTGGATTATTTCTAATAACTTTTTAGTAGAATCTCTGGGGTTCTCTAAGTATACCATCATATTGTCGGCAAAGAGTGATAATTTGGTTTCCTCATTGACTATTCTTATTCCTTTAATCTCTTTCTCAGCTCTTATTGCCAAAGCTAGCGTTTCTAATACAATAATAAATAGTATCGGTGATGATGGGCAACTTTGTTTCACTCCAGATCTTATTGGGAATGGCTGCAGTTTGTCTCCATTACATATGATGTTTACTGATGGCTTTAAATAGATGCTGCTGATTATTTTAAGGAAAAGTCCATTTATTCCTATACTCTCAAGTGTTTTTAATAGGAATGGATGTTGGATTTTATTAATTGCTCTTTCTGCATCTATTGTGATGATCATATGGTTTTTGTTGATAGTATTCCTAATATTGAACCAGCCCTGCATTCCTGGTATAAATCCTACTTGATCATAGTGTATTATCCTGGGGATGATTTTCTCTAATCATTTTGCTAGTATTTTATTTAAGATTTTAACATTGATATCCATTAGGGAGATTGGTCTATAATTTTCTTTCTCTTTTTTCAACCTACCTGGTTTAGGTATCAGTACCATGTCTCTGTCATAGAAGGAATTTGGTAGGACTCCTTCATTCCCTATTTTATCAAATAATTTATATAGCATTGGGGCCAATTGTTCTTTAAATGTTTGGTAAAATTCACATGTAAATCCATCTGGTCCTGGGGATTTTTTCTTAGGGAGTTGTTTAATTGCCTGTTCTATTTCTTTTTCTGAAATGGGACTATTCAAGCAATTTACTTCCTCCTCTGTTAGTCTGGGAAGTCTATATTTTTGGAGGTAGTCATCCATTTCACTTAGGTTATCAAATTTATTGGCATAAAGTTGAGCAAAATAACTCCTTATTATTTCTCTAATTTCCTCTTCATTGGTGGAAAGCTCTCCCTTTTCATTTTTAAGAATACTAATTTCATTTTCCTCCTTCCTTTTTCTAATCAGATTTACCAAAGGCTTATCTATTTTATTGGCTTTTTCATAGAACCAACTCTTAGTTTTATTAATTAGTTCAATAGTTTTTTTTTACTTTCAATATTTTTAATTTCTCCTTTTAATTTTAGAATTTCAAATTTAGTATTTGATTGGGGGTTTTTAATTTGGTCTTTTTTTAGTTTTTTTTAGTTGCAAGCCCAATTCGTTAATCTTTTCTTTCTCTGTTTTATTCAAGTAAGCCTCTAAGGATATAAAATTCTCTCTTATTACTGCTTTTGCTGCATCCCACACATTTTGGTATGACGTCTCATCATTGTCATTATCTTGAGTGAAATTATTAATTGTATCTATAATTTGCTGCTTCACCCAATCATTCTTTAAGATGAGATTGTTTAGTTTCCAATTACTTTTTGGTCTATTTCGCCCTAACTTTGTGTTGAATGTAGTTTTTATTGCATCATGATCTGAAAAGAATGCATTTACTATTTCTGCTTTCTTGCATTTAATTTTGAGGTCTTTATGTCCTAATATATGGTCAATTTTTGAATAGGTTCCAAGAACTGCTGAGAAGAAAGTATATTCCTTTCTATCTCCATTCAATTTTCTCCAAAGATCTAACATACCTAATTTTTCTACTATTCTATTTACTTCTTTAATTTCTTTCTTATTTGTTTTGTGGTTTGATTTGTCTAATTCTGAGAGTGCAAGGTTGAGATTTCCCACTATTATATTGTTGTCTATTTCTTCTTGCAACTCTCTTAACTTCTCCTTTGGGAAGTTGGATGCCATACCACTTGGTGCATATATGTTTAATATTGATATTGCTTCGTTGTTTATGCTACCCTTTAGCAGGATGTAGTTTCCTTCCTTATCTCGTTTAATTAGATCAATTTTTGCTTTTGTGTGATGTGAGATAAGGATGGCTACCCCTGCTTTTTTGACTTCACCTGAAGCATAATACATTTTGCTCCAGCCTTTTACCTTTACTCTATATGTATCTCCCCGCTCTAAATGTGTTTCTTGTAAACAACATATTGTAGGGTTCTGACTTTTGATCCAATCTGCTATCTGCCTCCTCTTTATGGGGGAGTTCATCCCATTCACATTTATGGTTACAATTACTACATCTGTATTTCCTAACCCTAACCCTAACCAAAACCCAGATTATGCTTTACTTTTTCTTGCCTCCCCCAACCCTCTTTCCCCTTTTTAAATTTATGTACCCCTCTCTTATCAATGATGCTTACCCTCTTTATAATCCCTCCCTCCTGCCCTTTTAGTTTTTTCCCCTTCCTTCCCTTATTACTCTTTTTCTTTTCCCTTTTCCTCTCCCCCATTTTTAATGAGTCGAGAGAGAATTTTCTCTAAAACAAATGTCAATTATTTTTTCTTTGAGCCAACTCTGATGAGAGTAACATTCACACAATGTTCCTCCCCCTCTCTAAATTCCCTTAGATATGATAAGTTTCCTTTGCCTCTTTGTGGGATGTGGTTTCCCTCTTTTTATCCCTCCTTCCCACCTTATTCTGCCATCATCCCTTTTCCATATCTACTTCCCTTTTTATGTTATATCAATAAAATCAAATTATACATGTATTCTTTTTGTATATCCACAACAGGAATACAATTCCCAAGAGTTATTTTTACCTTTTCTGCATCTCTTGAGTCCTATGGTTTGAAATCAAATTTTACATTTAGTTCTGGTTTTTTCCTTAGAAACAAATGGAATTTATTTGTTTCATTAAATGTCCATCTTCTTCCCTGGAAGAAAATGCTCAGTTTAGCTGGGTAGTTTATTCTTGGCTGCATCCCAAGTTCTTTTGCCTTTCGGAATATCAGTTTCCAGGCCCTTGGGTCCTTTAATGTGGAGGCAGCCAGATCTTGGGTAATCCTTATTGTGGCACCTCGATATTTAAATGGGTTTTTTTTGGCTGCTTGTAAAATTTTTTTCCTTAATCTGATAGTTCTGAAATTTGGCCACAATATTCCTTGGGGTTTTTATTTTAGGGTTTCTTTCAGAAGGTGTTCGATGAATTCTTTCAATGCCTATTTTACCTTCTGATTCTATTACATCTGGGCAGTTCTCTTTGATGATTTCTTGTAAAATAGTATCTAGGCTCTTTTTTTCATCATAGTTTTCGGAAAGTCCACTAATCCTCAGATTATCTCTCCTAGATCTATTTTCCAAATCTGTTGTTTTTGCAAGTAGATAATTCATGGTTTTTTCCAGTTTGTCATTTTTTTGTTTTTGCTTGACTGATTCTTGCTGTCTCAATGAATCATTAGTTTCTGTTTGTTCAGTTCCAATTTTTAAAGAATTATTTTCTTCATTTGCTTTTTTTACTTCTTTCTGTATATGTCCAATTGAGTTTTTAAATGTGTTGTTTTGGTCTGTGGAATTTTTTTTCCATTTCACTATTTTTTTTTAGTAAATTATTTTCTTTTTCCAATTCACAGATCCTACTTTCTTGTGAGTTCTTTGTCTTTTCCAATTCACAAATCCTACTTTCTAGTGAATTTTTTATTTTTTTCCAATTCACAATTCTTACTTTCCTGAGATTTTTTTACTTTTTCTAATTTGTATCTCAGGAAGTTGTTGCTCTCTTGTAAGGCTTCTCTTTCCTTTCCCCATTTATCTTCTAACTGTCTTTTGAGACTTTAATAGTCTCTTCTATGAGAGCATCATGTAAAGGAGGACAATCTTGTGTATTTTTACTGTTTGCGGTCTCTTCAGGTTTGCTGACATGGTCTTTTTCTGCATAGAAGCTGTTGATCGTTCTTTTCATCTTTTTACTCATGTTTTAAAGCCCTTAGGGTATGTCTCCTAGGCAAGGGGGTTACCAGCTTCCTCTGCAGAGCAAGGAGAGATGTAAACCGATTTCCGGCTCCGAGGTATGGGAGTGCTCTGAGTGAGAGTTTTCCCTTCCCCCAACAGGAAGTGGATTCAGCACTGGCAGAGCTATCGAAGTGCCCAATAGGGCTGTGTGGGTTTGCAATTGCCCTAGGCTAGAGACTAAGGGGTGAAAGTGTCACTGCCCCAGGCAGGAGCCTGTTGTGGGACTTTGAGTATTAGCAGCTGACTGTAGACCTCCCGATTTTACCGAACTCTGCCCAGAACTCTGCCCCAGCGTCTCTGCCCAACAAATCAACCCTGGGAAAGCTCTATGGCCTCAAGCCGAGCCCCCCACTGCCCAGATTAAAGGCTAACCTGTGCTGTGTCCTGCTGCCGTGCAGGATCACAACTGCCCCAAGGAAAAGCCCCATACTGCGGGTTGGGCCTGTGAGCTTCTGCTGAGATCTGTGCTTTCACTTTCGGTTTGAGGCTCTCCTTGGAACCTAATTTCTCTCCCAGTCTGCGCTGATCTCCCGCCTGGCCCCAGAACCAACCTTTTTTGGCGAGACTGCAGATTTTCTTCGGCTGGTGAGTTGTTATACTTCTTATCTTTACAAACTGTAGCAGTCAAGACTATTTTTGAGGCTCGATATAATATTGATAAAGAGGGTAAGAGAAGAGCTTAGAAAGTCGTGTGTGCCTTCTCCGCCATCTTGGCTCCGCCCCCAATCCAACCATTTTGGAGAGCAATTTGGAATTATGCCCAAAAAGTTATCAAACAGTGGTATGCCCTTTGATGCAGTGGTGTTACTACTGGGTTTGTATCCCAAAGAGATACTAAAGAAGGGAAAGGGACCTGTATATTACAAAATGTTTGTGGCAGCCCTTTTTGTAGTGACTAGAAACTGGAAAATGGATGGATGCCCATCAATTGGAGAATGGTTGGGTAAATTGTGGTATATGAATGTTATGGAATATTATTGTTCTTTAAGAAATGACCAGCGGGATGAATACAGATAGTCTTGGAAAGAATTACATGAACTGATACTGAGTGAAAAGAGCAGAACCATAAGATTATTATACACCTCCACAACAATATTGTATGAGGATGTATTCTGATGGAAGTGCATATCTTCAACAAAGACAAGATCCAATTCAATTCCAATTGATCAGTGATGGACAGAATCAGCTACACCCAGAGAAGAAACACTGGGAAATAAATGTGGGCTATTTGCATTTTTTTTTCTTCACAGATTATTTTTACCATCTGAATTTAATTCTTCTTGTGCAACAAGAGAACTGTACGGTTCTGCACACATGTATTGCATCTAGGATATACTATAACATATTTAACATGTGTAAGAAACTATTGAGTTGATGCACTGAGGTCAGGACTGCTGAGCACTTGACGTTAAGTCCTAATTGGACAATATTCTATGGGCATATGCTTGGAAAATGGTCCTTCCCACTATCCTGTGCTGGCTCAATGATTGGTGTTACAGAGGATTGTAGGAGGGACTAGGGGGTGGAGTAAGATGAGCCAGGGTCACTCTTTTGCAGTAGACGAGGGAGAATGTGGTCATGGAAATTCTGCTTCCATCCTATTCCATCCTGTGTCTAAAGACCAAGAATAAAGGCTAAGGACTTTTGCTTATCCTGACTCAAGCTGATTTTGAGGTATCCTGGGTCCTAGAATGGTTGCCACAGAAAAAATAAATTAATGGAATTAGAATACATAATGAGGAAACCAAAGTATCACTCTTTGCAGAGAATCAACCTAAAAGCTGATACAAGCAATTAACAATTTAAGCAAAGTTACAGGATACAAAATGTATCCACATAAATCATTAGCTTTTCTATATGTTACCAAGAAAGTCTCGCAGCAAAAGATACAAAAAGTGATTCTATTGAAAATAACTGTCAATAATATAAAATATTTAGGAGTCTACCTGCCAAGACAAAGTCAGGAGTTATATGAACATAATTACAAAAAAAAAAAAAAAAACTTTCCACACAAGTAAAGTCAAATCTAAACAACTGGAAGAAAACCATGTGCTCATGGGTTGGCTGGAGTAATATAAAAATGAGAATTCTACCTAAATTAAACTTTTTGGTCAGTGCCATACCAATCAAACTGCCTAGAAATTATTTTACAGAGTTAGAAAAAAACATCATTTGGAAAAACAAAAGACTTTCAAGAGAATTAATAAAAAAATGCAAAAAAAGTTTATCTCACTGTACTAAACCTAAAATTGTGTTATAAAGCAGCAGTCATCAAAATCATTTGCTCCTGAGAAAGAAATATAGTAGTTGGTACATGAAAGTGTTTAGATTCACAAGACATAATAGTCAATAACTAAAGTAATCTAATGTTTGATAAATCCAAAGACCCCAGGTTCTGTGCTAAGAATTCATTCTTTGACAAAAATTGCTGAAAAAATTGGAAATTGGTATGACAGAAACTAGGCATTGACCAATACCTAACACTCTTTACAAAGATAAGGTTGAAATGGTTTCATAATTTATACATAAAGACTAATACTATAAACAAATTAAAAGAACAAAAGTGAGTCTAACTCTAATATCTGTGAAGAAGGAAGGAATTTATGGAAAAGAAGAACTACATTATATAATGCAAAATGTATAATTTTGACTATATTAAGTTAAAAAAGTTTTGGTGTAAACAGAACCAATGCAGACAAGGTTAGAAGGGAAGCAGAAAACTGGTGGGGGGAGGAATTTTTACATCCAAGGATTTGGATAAAGGACTCATTTCTAAAATATTAATGAATTGACTCATTTTTAAAAATCAGAAGCCATTCTCTAATTGAAAAATGGTCAAAGACTATGAACAATTTTCAGATGAAGAAATTAAAACTACTTCTAGTCATATGAAAAAAATTATCTAAATCATTGTTGATTAGAGAAATGCAAGCCAACTGTGAGGTATAACTATTAATCTCTCAAATTGGTTAACATGACAGAAAGAGATATGGTTGGAAGCAGTAACTGTACATATTCTGTACAACCCAGTTATATTTGTAATAACTTTAATGGGGGGAAAATCTTCCTTTTTCCTGTCTATAAGAGTTCAAGTAGGAATCCATATTTGAATGACTTCACATTTTCTTTTTGTTCTTCTCTCTCTACTGCCAGAAATCCAACACCGGTTTTTTTTTAATTTAGCTGCCTCAGTGTCATCTATTTGAAGAATCCAGTTGAAAATATAAGAATTATTTCCCAAAATAAGTTGATTTGTTTTTGCTTAAAGTATATGGAAAATCACTTTTATGTAATCTATCTTTTTATAATTACTTATTTGCAAAGGTACAGGCTTTTGGGGGGAAGGAGTAGGAAAACACAAAAGAGGAGAAACACTGAAATAATTTATTTTATATTTAAAACTAGACTTCATGATTTTTTTCTCCATGATTATCATGGACATATTGAATCATTTAAGAATATTAAATTAATTAAACTGTGATTAATTGAGGCTATATCACTATCCATACAAAGATGTGATATAGAAAATTATATTTGTCAACCTATAATGCCTATAATGCTATTCAAACTTTGCGATATCTATCTAAAATGACTCAGGATCATATAAAACTGGCTAGCTTATTTCTCCATCTTTCATAAGAATGTAGAATTATGTTGCAAAACTGAGAAGATAGAAATATTCAACTATCTTCCATATGCGCGCATATATACATATTGATTTATACTTATACATATATGTATATGGTTATATAGAGAGATTAATATAGAGACATCTATATATCTATATACCTATCTTTATATGTGCATATATGGATAACAATTCCCATATTTTACATATATGTGTAAATACATTTGTATATATGCCATATATAACTGCATATTATATATTGCTAGTTACTATACATATGCATAAACATATTAAAATGTATCTGTATATATGTATATAGAGAGATGTACATATGTGTATGCATGTATGTATCAGTGTCAGTATACATATACATCTATAATCTATAATTTATAATCTCTAACTCTCTCTACATATCTAGATCACCCATATGAATATCTCTATCATCATTTATAAATATAAGATCATCATGTATCTAATTATGGCATGATTTGTAGACAATATTCAACATAAAGTAAATTTGACTAGTTATCTTCAGTTAAGTTATAATGCATTCTCAGAGTTTATCAGAGAAATTTGGACAAAACTAGTTGCCATATGAATAGCTCAAAGTCCTTTAGTTCCTTGAATTCTATAATTCCTATTGTATTAATGGCTAAAGATAAAAGATTTCTATTTTTAAAATTTGATGTTCCTTTTTTAATTGTCCAAAGCCTGATTTCCAATTACATTCCTGTATTTTCAAGCTGTCAAATGTTTTACATCCTTGGTTTTAATATGGCTTATGTACTTTTGACAAATATGCAAACTGAGAAAGGAGAGTATCAGATTCTCATCTTGCAATTATAATTGTTTAAATGGGCTTGTGAATACAACATTTCCATTTACTTAGTTTGATGTTTTCTATCTGATTATTAATCAGACAGAATAAATTATTACTATATTCTGAGCTAAAGCACTGCATGGGTCGGAACATTCATTTCACACAACATAATGTCCCATATAACTTCCTTTTTATCTGTCTTGAGCATGACTTCATTTTATCTCTTTTCTAATGCCACCAAAAGTATGACTTGATAAGACATCAATGGTTCAAGCCACCTTCAATTTTTTGGACATAATGCAAAACCCAGGGCCTTTGTAAAAGCTACAATTACATAACAGAAACAGAAAATAGCATAGAAGGAATGGTTATAGAGACTCATTAAGAAAGTCAAAAGAAATATTTTAGGTATGTTTTGCACCACATATGAGATTAAATCACACAGTTTTTTTGATTAGTATTTTCCTTAAATTTAGTAAAGTATCTTTTCAGATATTGTTAATAGTTTACATTTTCCTTACAGAAAGTGTTTCTGCATATCTTTTAGGATAAGGTGTTTTTGATAATTTCTGTCTTCATGATGTTGGAGGGAATGCGGGAAAACTTGGGACACTGATACATTGTTGGTGGAGTTGCAAAAAGATCAGACCTGAACACTGAACAGACAACTTGATCTTCAAATACAAGAATAAAAGAGAATCAGAAAAAGTAAAGAGGAAAGAAAAGAAACATATTTTTCAATAAAATTAAATTTTTACATGACTAAATGGAAAGATACTACTTGTAACTCTTAAGAACATCAAAAAAAAAAAGAAAAAAGAAAAAAAGAATTTGTTACTTATTAGGGAGTTGGAAGGAATATATAGGGACAGAGAATGTGGGATATCACTTGGGTTTGAGTTAATGTTATTAAAAAATAATTAGGGGGACGCAGCCAAAGCAGTCCTTGGGTGAAATTTTATATTTATATCTATATCTATATAAATATAGATATATATCTAATTGCTAACATGAAGAAAGTGCAGAAACAAGATATTAATAAATTGGACATAAAACTAAAAAAAAACTACAACAAAAATTAAAAATCCCCGGATAAATAGCAAATTGAAAATTCCAAACATCAAAGGAAAGATTAATGAAATTAAAATTAAGAAAACTATTGATCTAATGAAGTTCTTGGTTTTATGAAAAATAAAATAAAATAGATAAAACTTTAGTTAATTTAATTGGAAAAAAGCAAGAAAACCAAATTAATAATATCAAAAGTGAAAATTGTGAATTCAAGACCAGTGAAGCAGAAATTAAAACAATAATTTGTTCTCATTTTGCTCAATTTTATGCCAAAAAATCTGACAATATAAGTGAAATGGATAAATATTTATGGAAGCATAAAATGCCCAAATTAACCAAATAGAAAATAAAATACTGAAAAAAAATACTTTTTAGAAAGAAAAAGAAATGGAATAAGTCATCAGTGAACCTCCTAAGAAAAATATCTCCAAGGACAGATGGATTTTTTTATGGGCCAGAACTCTGAGACAAGGATACTTACAAAGTGTTAAGTCAGTGGAATTGATGAGACATGGTTACCTAGTTTAGCATGGTGATTAATAGTTCTCTAAATTCAGTATGATTGATTTAATCTTACAACAAATAAAGATTTCCTAGTGTTTCCTTGGTTTATACTCAGTGTAGAGAATATAAGCTGGGAGCCTCAGCCAGATTCATTCAGGGCAGAGAAAACAAAGAACTGGAGGCAGAAGTGCAAGCTCTTGGAGCCAGGAAGAGAGATTCATACCATCTTCACTCAGGCTCCTGATGGCTCTCCTGGGGAACTGAGAGACAGATTCATTCATCCTCTCTCACACCCTGTGGTAGCAGGCCTGTCCTCCTGCATTTTCTCCACTGAAACCAAGTCCACTCTGAAGGCCATTAAAAAGCTAGCTGAGCACCAGGAGAAGGACACAATAAAGACTTTTGGATTTTAATACCTGGATATTCTTGTGGTGATTACTGAACTGAAAGGAAGACTGCTCCAAGACCTCCAGAAAACCAATGAGAACATTACAGATTTTCAAGTGAATTCTACCATACATTTAAAGAGCAATTACTTCCAATACACTATAAAATATGTGAAAAAATAGGTGAAGAAATACTGCTACATTCCTTTTATGACTCAAATATGGTACTGTTACCTAAATCAAGAGAAGACAAATAAATGAAAGTAAAATTATAGATCAATCTCCTTAATGCAAATTGATTAATTTTTGCAAAATAAACAATAAAATGTTAGCAAAGAGATCACAATTTATTACTGGAATAATGCACTATTTACCAAGTTGAATATATACCAGGAATTAAGGGTTGTTTTAATATTAGGAGAACCATCAGCATTATTTAACCATGCCAATAACAAAAACTAACAAAAATCATATGGTATTTCTCAATAAATGCAGAAAAATCTTTTGACAAAATACAGCACCTATTCCTATAAAAACAATCAAGAGGAAAGGAATAAATGAACTTTTCCTTAAAATGATAAGCAGCATCTCTCTAAAATCATCAGCAAGCATAATATGTAATGAGATAAGCTAGAATCATTCCCAATAAGGTCAGGGATGAAACAAAGTCACCTCTTATCACCTCTATCATTCAACATTGTATTAGAAAGATTAGCTTTAGCAAAAAAGAAGAAAGTGAAATGGAAGGAATTAGAATAAGCAATGATGAAACAAAACCATCACTCTTTGCAGATGATATGATGGTATACTCAATTAAAAACATACTTTAAACAATTATTTTAACAAAATTGCAGGATATAAAATAAATCCACATAAATTATTAGCATTTCTATATATTACCAACAAAGTCCAGCAGCAATAGATAGAGAAAATTGGTTTGAATAACTGTAGACAATATAAAATATTGTCAAAATATAAAATATTTTGAAGTCTACCTGCCAACACAATTTAGCTCTTAATAACTGGGAAAATATCAATTGCTTATGGGCAGGTAGAGCTAATATAGTAAATATGTCAATTCCATCTAAATTAATTTAGTTATTCAGTGCCACACCAAACAAAATACCAAAAATTATTTTATAAAGCTAGATAAAATAATAACAAAATAATAAAATTATCTGGAACAACAAAAGGTCAGGAATATCAAGGGAACTAATCAAAAATGCAAAGGAAGGTAGTCTAGTCATATGAGATATAAAACTATATTATAAAGTGAATA
The DNA here is from genome assembly GCA_020854095.1 of Dasyurus viverrinus. Lineage (NCBI taxonomy): Eukaryota > Metazoa > Chordata > Mammalia > Dasyuromorphia > Dasyuridae > Dasyurus > Dasyurus viverrinus. The sequence continues at coordinate 284,419,233 of CM036997.1, forward strand.
TCATCAAAACTATTTGAGACTGACTAAGAAATAGAGTAGTGGATCAGTGGAATAGATTAGTTACACAAGGAATAATTTTAAATGGCTATAGTGGTGGACAAAGACTCCAATTTCTGAGTCACCATTTGAAAAAATATTGCTAAGAAAATAATATGGCAGAAAATAGACATACACCAACATTTCACACCCTATACTAAGAAAATATTTAAATAGGTGCATTTATGTGGGTACTTATGGTACACACCCCACACCACAACCTTAGCAAATTAGGAGAGCAAAGAATATTTTATTCATAAGATTTTTGGTGAAGGGAGGAATTTATGACTAGGGAAGAAAGAGAATATCACAAAATAAAAAATGGATAATTCTGATTGCATAAAATTAAAAATTTTTTGCACAAACAAAACCAAATGCAACCAAGATAAAAAGGAAAACAGAAAGCTGGAAAACAATTTTTACAGCAAGTATTTGTGATAGTCTTAATTTCTCAAACACAGATAACTGAGGCACATTTATTATAATACTGGTCATTCTCTTATTGATTAATGATCAAATAATATGAACAGATATTTTTCAGATGAAGAAATTAATGCTCTAAACATTATAAACATAAAAAATACTCTAATCACTAATGATTAGAGAAATGAAATTAAATAATCCTGAGATACCACTCCACACTTTTGAACTGGGTAATAGGACAGAAAAATAAAATGATAAATATTGGAAAGAATGTGGAGGTGTGAAGTGATTCAACTGTTCTGGAGAGTAATTTGGAACTATGCCTAAATGGCAACAAAACTGCCAATATCCTTTGATCCAATAATATTACTACTAGGTCTATGTCTCAAAAAGATCATAAAAATGAGAAAAGATAGGAGGAGAGAGTAGATAAGTTTTGCCTTAACTCTTCCTAGTTTCCATCAGAATTAACAATAGTTCAAACTTCTAAATGGATTTTGAAATGACAGAACCCACAAATATTTGGAGTGTAACAAATTACAGCAAAAGGTACCTTGGAAGGACTTCAGAAAAAGTCTATAAAGGTAAAAAGGAAAGAAAAATGTTTTTAAAGTTTAAAATATTTACTTCCTTACATGGGTAGATGTGTAACTCTTGTGAACTCTATTTTTCATAGGCATAGGTTTATAGAATGCAGATATAATGTGACTTTATTGTGATTATATTAAAAAAAAACTAGGAGTAGAAAAGAGATTATATTGGAAAAAGAGGAAAGGTGACTGCCCTTTCCCCCATTCCCCGTTCCCCTCTCACTTTCCTATAAGGTGAGAGAAGTTTCTCTGTAAAACCAAATATGTCTAATATTCTCTCTTTGAGGTAAATCTGATGAGAGTATGATTCACACAATGTTCATCCCCCTCCCTTCTTTCTCTCAATTATAATAGGTTTTCTTTGACTCTTCATGAAATATATTTTCCCTCATTTTCCCTTCACTTTCCCCTTTTTCCAGTATGATCCCCTTTCCAGCTCTAGCTTTTTTTGGGGGGGAGGTTGATATTATAAGAATAAAATAATATTTTTCTGGAGATGATCTGCTTTTAGTGACCTCAGAGTTTGAAATTTGTTATTTTCTTTCACCATAAAAATTATCTATGGTCAGAAGTCTTTTTGCTTTTTTACTCATTTTTTTAAAAATTAAAATTTGCTTCTAGGGCAAGTGAGATTGTCTAAACTTCCTCTACAAGCAGCAGCAGCTATGCTGAGTCAGTACTGACTGATTTCTGGTGCTGAGTGGGCATGACCAAATCCCCAAAATTCTGGTGTTTTGGGGTTCACTATTTATTTTTTGTGTTTGTGTTGAATCTTTTATAACTTCTCTACTGATCTACTGGCTTGCAACCAGGGCAGAGTAGCCAACACTGATATATATATATTCCTTCCCATAGATTTTCTGGTGCAGGGAGTTCACCTTGCCTGGGGACTATACCTTGCTTATACTGGTGTCTGTGCTCAGCCTGCTTGTACTTGGCACACTTCCCTCCATGCCTAATTGAAACAGACCTTTTCTGGAGATCTTCAAAATTATGTTCTGCTGGTATTTTGTTACACTTCCAATATTTGTGCGTTCTGCCAGTCCAGAACTAATTCAGAGCCTGGATTTGATAGTTAGTCTGAGGGTAGTGTGAAGAAGTCAGAAAAAAAGTGTGTCCTTTCCGCCATCTTGGCATCCCCCACCCACACAGAGAATCATTTTCTACCTTCCATTTGCCCAAGGTCATAAGGGGATAGTTTATATTAGAATCTTTATTCTAATATAACATTATTTCACCTCACCAAGCTATCTCCCTTAATAATAGAGTTGGGACATCATGGTCTCAGTAGATTTTATTTTCTTTAGCCATGATCTTTAAATCAAAATAAAATAAGCCACAACAATGTAGAATAGTTGAAGGAATACTATATTTGGAGTCAAAGGTCTTGGATTTAAATTTTATTTCTACTTTTTAAAACTTATGTCATTTTGCAAGTTTCATTATCTGTACTTGTATCTAAGTTCCCTCATCTACAATAGAAGAGGGATAAGCTAATTTATGTATAAGATGTCTTACAGCTCTAAAGCCTATGAAAATTAATAACTAAAAAAAGAGCAACCAATACTATCTAGCAAATCATGATTAACCACATAAAATTTGTATTATCCCAGTGTTTAGGGCAAATACTACATTTGTTTTTTTGTTTATTAAAAAATTAAGGAACTATCCAATAAAAATAAAAGATGCTCACTACCCTCTTTTTACTTAATAGAAAATTAATATTTTCAATTTTTTCCTTAATATTCTGTTTAGGTATTCACGTTTGGATTGAGGATCACAAATATAGTAAGGCTGAGATAGTGAAAATGGTCAACTCCATGAAACAAGAAGTAATTCAGTAATCTGTGAAATTTACAGGTTGCCCTTGAATTGTGCAATGCTTAAAGACATACTGAAAAGCATATGGAATTTTTAAATGCATATAAATATACACATCATGTGTGTATGTGTGTGTGTGTGTGTGTGTGTGTGTGTGTGTGTATGTGTGTACTGGTTTGCTGATGATCTTGCCTCATATGTAAATTAGATATGTCACAACTGAAGAGAGCAAAAAAAATTGACTAGAACAAAACATCACATTTGAGTTCAGGTGCTCGGATTGACTAATTTTAAATACAGCAATAGCCTGTATGGAGGAGAAACAATGGCACAAAATTCCTTTGGCTTACTAGAAAGACACTTTCATATGGGAATCAATGGCATGCAGACCCTTTATTTGGTGTTAGTACTGAGTCTTTAAGACTCGTTTACTGAAATTAGTTGAAGCTCTTTAAAGGTCATAAACATCTTCCTTATACCTCTGGCACTGATTGGGATTAATTCTAGTCCAGAAACAACACATAAGTTATATAGTACAAGGCTACATGATTAATCAATAGAGAGGATCTATAGAGGGAAACAAACCCAGTATGACCCAGATGGATATGTGTGATTTTTATTCATGATGGGATATAATTTTGTTAATTTGTCTTAGACACTGATTCATATCCTTGATTCTAGTACTAGTACCCCCATCAATAGTGCAGATAAATCTTTTAGATGGAGGGATAAAGGCAGTAGTGATAAACTGGAATAGAAATCAAAACAGCTGAATAAAGTTCACATACGCCAATCAATGTGCATTTAGTGGTCATCAGCCTCCTTTACTAAAATCATCCTAAGCAAAATTCCAGCTAATATTCTGCTTTAAACTTATTTCATTCATTTTTCCAAATAAATATGAAATAGCCATGTCTCTAAAACTATAGGAATTTGAATGGTTTAGCTGTAAATATTAATGTTCTAGAAAAAACATATTCAGGAACAGAGATTGAGTAAGACAATCTGCACAGCTGCCTAAAACATTATATCCAGAGGAAAAACAAACAAACAAACAAACAAAAATGTCTACTATGGGAATGCTTACAAATATAAAACATAAAAGTGTACTTTTAAAATTGTTACTTTTGGATCAGAGCATTAAGCTAGTGGGACTTCAGTCCTTTTTATGTTTCTGTAGCATCTTTGGTTGTTCTCATTTTACCACCAAAAAAAGGGGGAAATGCCTAAGCATTAAATTCCATTATTTTCTGCTTTGTTTAATAGTTGGAGATACCAATAGCAAAACAAGAAGGGTATATAGGCTGATCAATTAAAAACCTATCCTTTTTCACATTTAGTGAGAAATCCCTCCTGGAGGCTTATTAAATCCTATCAGCAATTAGTCATACTCCCTCCCTCAACACCCCCTATACCTACACACACACACACACACACACACACACACACACACACACACACACACACAGACTTTTTATACTAAGAGAAATGCTTTAAAACTCTTTAAAACGACAATTTTCTATTAAGCCTGAGATCAGAACCTGACCAAATTCCATGCAAGCTGGCAAATCTAATCAGTTTAGAGCCCTCACTAAAACAGATAGATCAACAGAAAAGAACTACTTTTAAACACAGCAGAGAAAAAAGAAGAGAATGAGAGAGTGACAAAGCACACAGGGAAGCAGGGAAAAGTGGGGAGTGGAAGGGAAAGAGAGGAAAAAGGAAAAAAGGCAATTAAGCTAATGCAAGTTGGATGTCACAAGGTTATAGATATTTCAAGAGCTGAGTAATTTACCGTCTGGAAAAGAAGAGCTCTTGCATAAAATGTCCCTGACTTCAGATTTATTATGCTTTTAGTCGTGTTATATGCGATACAATTAGCAGGAGGTGCCAATAAGGCATTCTCTCAAGGACATGGTCATCCCATGCCATCTGTTATTAATTACATTGTCCTTTCCACAGCCAGCTAGAGGGGGAAAAGTTCTCTAAGAAGCACCTGCACATTCTTCTTGTGCAATGACTAGAATTTATAAATATCCAAAGTAAGAAAAGGGAATACCACACATCCATGAAACTGTCCATCTCCAGTTGGAATGGAAACAAAACACATAAAGGATTTTGATGCAATCTAGTTGCGAGTTATGGCGATTCTTTTTCTCTTCCACAGTTACATTGATAATTGTCCTGAAAAATATATTGTGGAAATTAAAAAAATAATTAGCATCTTCCCCCAGAAACATAACTATCCTGTATAGGGTTTGGTAAAGATATAGATGTTTTAATAGCTTTTCTTTTGCATATTCCCAATACTACTCATGAAATCAGAAACCAGATATAATAAAGTTGCTAACAAATTGTCAATTATATTTTTTATCAATTAATTTTGAAAAGGCAACTTTAAAAAGTTTACATTTAATTCAAAGATTTCTAATTCTTTTTTGACTTACTTTCAGTCTGTGTCTCTAAAGTCTGTGACTACTATAATTAATCTGATTTTATGTTTGCCTAAAATATGTATTGTTGAAGGTATGTTTTAAGATCTTTATGAGTTAAATAGCATTTTTAATTAAGAAAAATATAATTTCTCATAATTTTAGGTGGATAATTTAGGAGAGGGAATAAGGGGAGAATATCATTTATTCTATGCTTTCCTAAATTAAAACAATTATCTAGAGATAACTTACTTGCAGTAAAATTTGTTTTGAACAAAATTCTCCTTTGTCAAATGAATCTTAGTTGTATGAATACAATGACAAATCCATTCACTGAAACTTTTATATAAAATAAAATCATAATTAAAACTTCTGGGGCAGCTAAGTGATATAGTGGATAGAGTACCAGACCAGGAATCATGAGAACCTGAGTTCAAATCTGTTCTCAATCAGTTGACTCTTAAAAGTTGTGTGCCCCTTAGCAAGTAACTATTCCCTGATTGCCTCTTAAAAAATGTTAAAAGAGTTACACAGGCTAATGGAAAGAAGAAAAAAAAATTCACATCAAACTGAATAGTAAATACTAAAATAAGACTTTATTCTGGTTTTTAACATAGAGTTAAAACCTTCAGTTAAAATTAAATTCTTCTATTTAAAAATAGAAACTATTTTGAATCCTACTTATAATTAATTAATTCTATTAAAAAGATAGTTTTCCAGCGCTTGAGGTCTCACAAATTTATTACTTTTGTATATAGAGCATATTCCACTTATATTGAAACACTGCTTCTGCCAATTTAATTAGTTAACTATTTCCTTTTCAAGTAAAATCTGTTTCTTGCAACAATGTGTGTTTCTTGTGTACATTTCATACCGATAGATGCACAGATATATAAATATGTACCTTTTCTAGTACATATGAGTTAACTTTAATTTAAATCTGATAAATGTATTTAATTTTTAATTTGAGAAGGCATAGTAAGGATGCTTTTTGTTTGGTACAAATGTCAACATGATTAATAACTTATAGAGTACTGAAGACTTGCTTATGTTAAAATAATTAAGAGCATCAGAATAAAAATTGAATGTTAAAATGTCCATTTGCATTGTTAGTCAAAATGCATTTATTAAAAATCACAAGTACAAATATTGAAATTTGCTATAAAAATCTCTATTTTTAATTCCTATAGTTAAATGACTATTGAAAACTTTGGAACAGTCAAGTGAATTGTTAAAATTTTCAATTAGATGTTTTATATATTTCAAACCTGTTCATTCTAAAATCCAATTAGATTTAAGGAATGACAGAAAAGTAGTAAAGTATATAGTTAAGCTGAGATAGAAGATAGAGAAAAATGATTGCTGAATGTCAACATAAGCTATTTTTGGTTCCTTTGATTGATGGGATATTAGTGTGTATTCATACCTGAATAATTTTCCAAAGATGTAGGTCTGGCCTAAGGGGGAAAAATAACACTGATCTAAATCTGAATATAATAAATTTCCTGTCTAGTCCCAAATGAACTAAACTGGTTTAGTTTAAAAATTCTATTCATCTATATTCTGAGTTGACAGTGAATTCCAACAAGTAACTTTTGGGTGCCAGAAGTGAATTAGTATAGATTTAGTATTGCTCTATCCTAAGAGAAGATTCACATTAGAGAAATTATCAGATAAATTGTTCTTTCATCTCCTGTCACTAAAATATACTATTTCAAAGTCCTGGTTAAGCACTTCATATGAAAAACAAACACACAAAGCACCCTATAAGGTTTAGTTGAGTTTTTGCACTATTAAATAACATAGGTTGCTAAAAACACTAATAGGATCTTAGAGAAAATTGTATCCCAAATGAAATTGATTAGATCAAACCTGAAACTTTCTGTCCAGCTTCAGCATTGTGTTTTAAGGAAATTGGACATTAATAAACTAAAATAGCCAGAGGGGAAATTTAAGAGTTTTCAAATCAAAGAATTGATATTATATTTGGCCACTGAGAGCAGAACCAAGAGTTACATTTATACTCTATTTGAAAACTCACTAAAATTGGAGCTTCCCTTAAGTTCACCAAGTTTTCCAAAAAGTAACAAGCTCCAAGCCACAAAAGGTGCTCAATATCTATTAATAGCAACTGTTACATAATTATCTATTAAGAGTATATATTATATGTCATAGAAAGGATTCCAAAATCAAGAGGAGTGGTATGGAAGGGTTCTTAGTTCCAACTTTGAATTTCTCTTTTTTTAATTCTTATTCATCAATATATTTTATACATGTTGCTATAAAATTGAAGTGAATTCCATTTTAGGTTTTGATAAGTTGAAATGGCTAGTAACTCAAATTTCTCACGATTTGTACAGATAAATTCTAAAGGTTTTTAGACTGGGTGTGACTATTTTAAGGGTAAAATGAGGAGTTACCTAAATTCAAATCCAGCATCAGACACTGAGAAATTGTGTGATCTAAACTTCGTTTCAGCCTAAGTTTCCTCAACTGTAAAATGAAGATAGTACCACCACCTACGGATACCATAGAATGATTGTGAGAATCAAATGAATTAATATTTTAAAAGTGTTTTGCATAGTACATTAAACAAACTCAGCACTATGTAAAAGCTTATTTATTCCTCTTCCATTCAAAAAATTCTTTCATCTATTTATCAATCAGTAGGCACTAAGTGTTTATTTTCTTTATGTGTTGGAACTAAGTACTGGGAATGAAAGGAATGTAGAAAAGAGGGGAGGAATGTGTGACACATTCAAGGAACTCATATTCTAAATGAAGAGACAAATATGAAAATAATTTGATAGACACAAAGCAGATGGAATGTAACCTGAGAGGAAACAACATTGGGAGGAAAAGGAAAGGATTATTAGAGAAGGTGATGTTTGAATTGTAGGGCTTATAGCCATTATCTTACTGAAAGAAACAGTCAAACCCCAGATGATCCTTAAAAAGATAGATGGAGTGGAGGGATATTGGGTGAAAGGCGGAGCCAAGTTGGCAGAGAATAGTCATGGGTACTTGTGACCTCCTCTTATCTTCTCTCAAAAACTCAGGAGATTAAGCCTCTGAACTGTTTTTGGAGTGACAGAATCCACAAATATTTTGAGTATAACATATTTCCAGAAAAAGATACTTTGGAAGAAATTCAGAAAAAAGTCTGTTTTAATCAAGCAGGAAAACAGGCCACTGAGCCTCATTGTAGGGAACCTGGGGCAACGCCAGAGCGTTGAAACATCCCCACACCAAGGAATCTTCTGAAAAGCTCTTTGGCTACTCTGTCCTGTTGGAAGTGGGTGGTTAAGCATATTTGCTGTAAAATCTCCCAAAAGCAAGTACAAAAGCTATAGAGCCCTGGAGGAACTTGGGACCTGGCCATGATGACCCAGCACCAGAAGTCAGTCAGAGAAACACCAGCCCCAAGGAAAAATAAGGAAGCTGTCACCCCTTTGCCTTAAGAACAGATCTCAACCTTTAAAAATGAGCAAACCCCCCCCAAAACAAAAAGAAATCTAACCACAGACAACTTTTACATAGTGAGAGAACAGACCTAACACCCTGAGGTTGCTAAAGGCAAATCAACTCCAGAAGAAGCTTCCAAAGAAAAAATGAACTGTCCTTATTTAACAAGGCTCTCTTGGAAGATTTCACAAAGTGTCTTACAAGAGAGAAGAAAAATGTAAAAAGAAAATGAAATCTTTGCAAGAGGATGCGGAAAAGGAAAAACAGAAATTATATGAAAAAAAAAACCTCCTTAAACAATAGATTTGATGAAATGGGAAAAGCATTACAAAATAAATATGAAAAAGATACCAATTCATTGAAAAGCAGAATTTGTGAAATGGTAAAAAAAAAAAAAGAGGCAATGAACAAAACCATCCAAATGGCCAAATACAAAAAGAGCTACAAAGTAACTGAAGAAAATAATGCATTGAAAATGAGAATTGAGGGAGGCAGAGTCAAGATGGTGGAGAAGGCACACGAAACTTTCTAAGCTCCTCTCATTCCCCTCATAACCAACTATTAAATTCAGCCTCAAAAATAGCTCTTCATTGCTTAAATTCATGAAGATTAGAAGCACTACAATTTACTAGCCAAAGATAATCTGGAAGCTCACCAGGAAAGGTTTGTCCTAAGAGGCCAGGAACAGACTAGAGCAGGCATCGAGAGACTAGCATCCTGAGCAGACGGGGCGGAGGTGATCTCTGTGACTAGAGAAGTTATAGAGACGACTCTGCTATAGGCTAATTGCTCTGCCTTGATTACAAAGCAGTAAACTGGCAGAGAAATTAAAGTCTAAAACAGAGGGTACTCTAAAAAACTCCAGAACCTAACAAGATCTGGCTTTAACCACCCCAACACAGAAGTGACTTAGGCAGGTCTGCCTAACCAGCTCAGCCCTGCAGGCTTGAGTTACTTCCAGGCAGGGAACTCTTTCCCAGAGCACTCTAGTACTGCGTTGCTTTTTGTAGGCGGCTGGAAGGACAGCTACCCTTATATACACCTATCACTGTGCTGCAGAGGAAGCTGGTAACCTCCTGGCTCTGAAGGCAAACCCTACAGGCTTTAACAAAATGAATAAAAAAATCAAAAGGACGATTGATTGTTTCTATACTAGAAAGAGAGGAGCTTTTCAACCCTGAAGAGACTAATAGCAGACAGTCTCCAGACAATTGTTGGTCCCCAATACCAAAGGTTCTACTAGAAGAGACTATTAAAAACCTTAAAAGAGAACTGGAAGAAAAATTGGGAAAGAAGAGAGAAGCTATGCAAGAGAGCAACAACTTCCTGAAATATGAATTGGAAAAGGTAAAAAACTCCCAATAAGTACAGGGAAACAGAATTTATGAATTAGAAAAGGTTAAGAATTCCCAAGAAAGTAGGATTTGTGAATTGGAAAAAGAAAAGAATACACTAAAAAAATTAGTGAAAAGGAAAAAAATTCCATAGAGCAAAACAACTCATTCAAAAACTCAATTAGACATATATAAAAAGAAGCAAAAAAAGCTAATGAAAATAACTCACTAAAAATCAGAACTGAACAAATAGAATCAGTCAAGCAAAACCAAAAAAAAATGAAAGATTGGGGGGAAAAATGTCAAATATTTACTTGGGGAAAAAAAACAGACCTGGAAAATAGATCTAGGAGAGAGAACCTGAGGAACATTGGACTACCTGAACATTATGATGAAAAAAAGAGCCTAGATACTATTTTATAGGAAATCATCAAAGAGAGCTGCCCAGAAGTAATAGAACCAGAAGGTAAAATAGGCATTGAAAGAATTCAAGAATACCTTCTTTTTTATTTTTTTATTTTATTTTTATTTAATAGCCTTTTATTTACAGGTTATATGTATGGGTAACTTTACAGCATTAACAATTGTCAAACTTCTTGTTCCAATTTTTCACCTCTTACCTCCCACCTCCTCCCCCAGATGGCAGGATGACCAGTAGATGTTAAATATATTAAAATATAAATTAGATACACAATAAGTATACATGACCAAAACGTTATTTTGCTGTACAAAAAGAATCAGACTCTGAAATATTGTACAATTAGATTGTGAAGGAAATCAAAAATGCAGGTGGGCATAAATATAGGGATTGGGAATTCAATGTAATGGTTTTCAGTCATCTCCCAGAGTAAGAACTCTCTCTGGGAGTAGCTAGTTCAGTTCATTACTGCTCCATTGGAAATGATTTGGTTGATCTCATTGCTGAGGATGGCCAGGTCCATCAGAACTGGTCATCATATAGTATTGTTGTTGAAGTATATAATGATCTCCTGGTCCTGCCCATTTCACTCAGCATCAGTTCATGTAAGTCTCTCCAGGCCTTTCTGAAATCATCCTGTTGGTCATTTCTTACAGAACAATAATATTCCATCATAGTCATATACCACAATTTATTCAGCCATTCTTCCACTGATGGACATCCACTCAGTTTCCAGTTTCTAGCCACTACAAATCAAGAATACCTTCTAAAAAAGACCCTAAAATAAAGACTCCAAGGCATATTGTGGCCAAATTTCAGAATATTCAGACAAAAGAAAAAAATATTACAAGCAGCCAGGAAAAAACAATTCAAATACTGAGGTACCAAAATAAGGGTCACACAAGATCTGGCTGCCTCAACATTAAAGGATGGAAGGGCCTGAAATCTGATATTCCAAAAGGCAAAAGAACTTGGAATTCAGGCAAGAATAAACTACCCAGGGCGGAGCCAAGATGGCAGAGAAGGCACATGCGACTTTCTAAGCTCTTCTTTTACCCTCTTTATCAATATTATATTGAGCTTCAAAAATCCTCTTGACTGCTACAATTCATAAAGATTAGAAGTATTACAACTCACCAGCTGAAGAAAATTTGCAGTCTTGCCAAAAAAAGGTTTGTCCTCAGGGCTGGAGCAAGATCAGCGCAATCAGGGAGAGACCTAAAGCTCCGAGCAGAGACTGGAACTAGAAATGAGAGCACAGATCACAGTACAAGCTCGAAGCCCCAATCTGCAGTATGGGGCTTTTCCTTGGAGCAGTTAGCGAACCTGCATGGCAGGAGGGCACAGCCCAGGTTAGCCTCTAATCTGCACAGTGGAGGGCTCGGCTTGGGGCAAATCACCTTTCTTTCATAGGGCGATTTGTGTCTGGGGAGAGACTTCCGTTAGAGCCTGGCTATCTGCTGGTCAGCTGCTAATACCTACAGCCCCATAAGGGGCTCTGACCTGGGGCAGTGACACTTTCACTGCTTAGTCTCTAGCCTTAGGGCAGGCGCAAAACCACATAGCTCAACTGGGTACTTTGATAGCTCAGCCAGTGATAAATCCACCTCTGCTTGGGGGAAGGGGAAACTCTCACCAGAGCACTCCCACACCTCGGAGCCAGAAGCCGGTTTACATCTCTCCCTGCTCTGCAGAGGAAGCTGGTAACCCCTTTGCCTAGAAGGCATATCCTAAAAGGCTTTAAAAAATGAATAAAAAATGAAAAAAACGATGGACAGCTTCTGTACAGAAAAAGAGCAGGTCTGCAAACCTGAAAAGACTAATAGCAAACAGGCACCAGACAATACCCCAAAGAGGAATGTTATCTGTCCTCTTTTACATAATACTCTCATAGAAGAGACCATTAAAAGTCTCAAAAGAGAGTTAGAAGAAAAATGGGAAAACGAAAGAGAAGCTTTACAAGAGAGCCACAACTTCCTGAAATATGAATTGGAAAAGATAAAAAATTCTGAGGATGTGCAGGGAAACAAAATTTGTGAATTGGAAAAAGTAAAAAAATCAAAGGAAAGTAAGATTTGTGAATTAGAAAAGACAAAGAACTCACAAGAAAGTAGGATCTGTGAATTGGAAAAAGAAAATAATTCACTAAAAAACAATTAGTGAAATGGAAAAAAATTCCATAGAACAAAATAATTCATTTAAAAACTCAATCGGAATCTACAGAAAGAAGTTAAAAAAGCTAATGAAGAAAATAATTCATTAAAAATCAGAACTGAACAAATAGAAACTAATGATTCATTGAGACAGCAAGAATCAGTCAAGCAAAACAACAAAAAAAAATTAACAAACTAGAAAAAACCATAAATTATCTACTTGCAAAAACAACAGAACTGGAAAATAGATCTAGGAGAGATAATCTGAGGATTATTAGACTTTCCAAAAATTATGATAAAAAAGAGCCTAGATGTGCGCATTTAGGGTTACAAGAAATCATCAAAGAGAACAGCCTAGATGTAATAGAATCAGAAAGTAAAATGCTCATTGAAATAATTCATTGAAAACCTTCTGAAAAAGACCCTAAAATAAAAACCCCAAGGAATATTGTGGACAAATTTCAGAACTATCAGATTAAAGAAAAAAATTTTACAAGCAGCCAGAAAAAAACAATTTAAGTACCGAGATGCCACAATAATGATCACCCAAGATCTGGCTGCCTCCACAATAAAGGATTGAAGGGCCTGGAATCTGATATTCTGAAAGGCAAAAGAACTTGGAATGCAGCCAAGAATAAACCACCGAGCTAAGCTGAGCATTTTCTTCCACGGAAGAAGATGGACTTTTAATGAAACAAATGAATTTCATTTGTTTCTAAAAAAAAAACCCAGAACTAAACAAAAAAATTGATCTCCAACTATAGGACTCAAGAGATGAAGAAAAGGTAAAAAGGAACTGTTGAGAATTGTATTTCTGTTGTGGATATGCAAAAAGACTATATGGCTAATTTGATTTTACTGATATAACATAAAAAAAGGGAAGTAGATATGGAAAAGTGATGAAGGCAGAAAAGGTGGGAAGGGGGGATAAAAAGAGAGAAACCACATCCCATGAAGAGGCAAAGGAAACTTATCATATTGGAGGGAATTTAGAGAGGGGGAGGAACATTGTGTGAATCTTACTCTCATCAGAGTTGGCTCAAAGAGAAAACAATTGACATATTTGTTTTAGAGAAAATTCTCTCTCACCTCATTAAAAAGGGAGAGAGGAAAAGGGAAAAGGAAAAGAATAATAAGGGAAGGGTACAATAAAGGGGAAAAGATTGAAAGGGGGAAGGAGGGATTCTAAAGAGGGTGAGCATTGTGATACAAGTAAAGCACATCAGTTTAAAAAAGGGAAAGAGGGTTGGGCAGGCAAGAAAAAGTAAAGCATAATCTGGGGATATTAGGATGTCAGGAAATACAGAATCAGTAATTTTAACTGTAAATGTGTATGGGCTGAACTCTCCCATAAAGAGGAGGCAAATAGCAGATTGGATCAAAACTCAGAACGCTACAATATGTTGTTTACAAGAAACACATTTAAAGCAGGGAGATACATACAGAGTAAAGGTAAAAGGCTGGAAGAAAATCTATTATGCTTCAGGTAAAGTCAAAAAAGCAGGGGTAGTCATTCTTATCTCAGATCAAGCAAAAGCAAAAATTGATCTAATTAAAAGAGATTAGGAAGGAAACTACATCTTGCTAAAGGGTAGCATAGACAATGAAGCAATATCAATACTAAACATAGCATCCAACTTTCTAAAGGAGAAATTGAGAGTTGCAAGAAGAAATAGATAACAAAACTGTAATAGTGGGAGATCTCAACCTTGCACTCTCAGAATTAGACAAATCAAACCACAAAACAAATAAGAAAGAAATTAAAGAGGTAAATAGAATATTAGAAAAAGTAGGTATGTTAGATCTTTGGAGAACATTGAATGGAAACAGAAAGGAATATACTTTCTTCTCAGCAGTTCTTGGAACCTACACAAAAATTGATCATATATTAGGACATAAAGACCTCAAAATTAAATGCAAAAAGGCAGAAATAGTAAATGCTTTCTTTTCAGATGACAAAGCAATAAAAACTATATTCCACAAAAATTTAGGAGTAAATAGACCAAAAAGTAATCGGAAACTAAACAATCTCATCTTAAAGAATGATTGGGTGAAACAGAAAATTATAGATACAATTAATAATTTCACTCAAGATAATGACAACAATGAGACATCATACCAAAATTTGTGGGATGCAGCCAAAGTGGAAATAAGAGGAAATTTTTTATCCGTAGAGGCTTACTTGAATAAAACAGAGAAAGAGAAGATCAATGACTTGGGCTTGCAACTAAAAAAACTAAAAAAAGACCAAATAAAAAACCCCCTATCAAATACTAAATTTGAAATTCTAAAATTAAAAGGAGAAATTAATAATATTGAAAGTAAAAAACCAATTGAACTAATTAATAAAACTAAGAGTTGAAAAAGCCAATAAAATAGATGTCTTTTGTAAATCTGATTAGAAAAAGGAGGGAGGAAAATGAAATTAGTAGTCTTAAAAATGAAAAGGGAGAACTTTCCACCAATGAAGAGGAAATTAAAGAAATAATAAGGAGTTATTTTGCCCAAGTTTATGCCAATAAATTTGATAAACTAAGTGAAATGGATGACTACCACCAAAAATATAGACTTTCCAGATTAACATAGGAGGAAGTAAATTCCTTGAATAGTCCCATTTCAGAAAAAGAAACAGAACAGGCAATTAATCAACTCCCTAAGAAAAAATTCCCAGGACCAGATGGATTTACATGTGAATTCCACCAAACATTTAAAGAACAACTGGCCCCAATGCTATATAAATTATTTGTTAAAATAGGGAATGAAGGAGTCCTACCAAATTTCTTTTATGACACAGACATGGTACAGACACCTAAACCAGGCAGGTTTAAAATAGAGAAAGAAAATTATAGACTAATCTCCATAATGAATATTTCTTAGGGCCAGAGAGCACTCTGGGAGATAACCGAGAATCCCTCTCTCTCAAGAAGGAGGAGTTAACCTGTGGGAGATCATATATGTACAGGAAGCTCTTAGAGCTTGAGAGAATTTTTCTTGGGAACATTGACTGGTGTTGGAGAGGATCACTCTGGGAGGAAGGCCACAAGCCCTATCTTCAAGGCAAGAGATTCATTGCTTCTTCCAAATTGGTGCTGCCTGGAGGCTGAAGAAAGCAGAGGCAGATGCCAAGGACAAAGCTGCAAGATCTCTTGGAACCAAGCAGAGAGATAGGCCTCTGAGCTAACCGGGCTATATTGAGAAAACAATAAAAGATCTGAACTTTTATCACCTGGCTGTGTTTTGGAAAAAGAACACCACGCAATAAGATCAGGAGTGAAACAAGGCTGCCCACTATCACTGTTACTATTCAATATTGTATTAGAAATGCTAGCTTTGGCAATAAGAGTTGAGAAAGAGATTAAAGTAATTAGAGTAGGCAATGAGGAAACCAAATTATCACTCTTTACTGATGATATGATAGTCTACTTAGAGAACCCCAGAGATTCTACTAAAAAGTTATTAAGAATAATCAACAACTTTAGCAAAGTTGCAGGATACAAAATAAACTCACATAAATCATCAGCATTCTTATATAGCACTAACAAAATTCAATAGAGTTACAAAGAGAAATTCCATTTAAAGTAACTACTGATAGTATAAAGTACTTAGGAATCTATCTGCCAAGGCAAAATCAGAAAGTTTATGAGCAAAATTACAAACCACTTTTCACAGAAACCTAACCAATTGGAAAAATATTAAATGCTCTTGGATAGGGCGAGCACATATAATAAATATGACAATACTACCTAAACTAATCTATTTATTTAGCGCTATATCAATCAGACTCCCAAAAAACTATTTTAATGACCTAGAAAAAATAACAACAAAATTCATATGGAAAAACAAAAGGTCAAGAATTTCAAGGGAATTAATGAAAAAAAAAACTCAAATGAAGGTGGCTTAGCTGTACCAGATCTAAAATTATATTATAGAGCAGCAGTTGCCAAAATCATTTGGTATTGGCTAAGGAATAGATTAGTTGATCAGTAGAATAGGTTAGGTTCAAAGGACAAAAGAGTCAACAACTATAGCAACCTAGTGTTTGGCAAACCCAAAGACCCCAGCTTTTGGGATAAGAACTTACTGTTTGAAAAAAATGGCTGGGGAAATTGGAAACTAATATGGCAGAAACTAGGCATTGATCCACACTTAACACTGTACACTAAGATAAGGTCAAAATGGGTTCATGACCTAGGCATAAAGAATGACATTATAAATAAATTAGAGGAACACAGGTTAGTTTACCTAACAGACCTGTGGAAGAGGAAGGAATTTATGACCAAAGAAGAACTAGAGATCATTACTAATCACAAAATAGAAAATTTCGACTATACCAAACTGAAAAGTTTTTGTACAAACGAAACTAATGTCAACATGATTATAAGGGAAGCAATAAACTGGTAAAATATTTTTACAGTCAAAGATTCTGATAAAGGCCTCATTGCCAAAATATATAGAGAATTGACTCTAATTTATAAGAAATCAAGTCATCCTCCAATTGGTAAATGGACAAACGATATGAATAGACAATTTTCAGATGAAGAAATTGAAACTATTTCTAGCCATATGAAAAGATGTTCCAAGTCATTATTAATCAGAGAAATGCAAATTAAGACAACTCTCAGATACCACTACACACCTCTTAGATTGACTAAGAAGACAGGAAACATAATGACGAATGTTGGAAGGGATGTGGAGAAATTGGGACACTAATACATTGCTGTGTGGAACTGTGAATACATCCAACCATTCTGGAGAGCAATTTGGAACTATGCTCAAAAAGTTATCAAACTGTGCATACCCTTTGATCCAGCAGTGTTACTACTGGGCTTATATCCCAAAGAGATCACAAAGAAGGGAAAGGGACCTGTAATTGTGCACAAATGTTTGTGGCAGCCCTCTTTGTAGTGGCCAGAAACTGGAACCTGAGTGGATGCCCATCAATTGGAGAATGGCTGAATAAATTGTGGCATATGAATATTATGGAATATTATTGTTCGGTAAGAAATGTCAAACAGGATGATTTCACAAAGGCCTGAAGAGACATACACGAACTGCTGCTGAGTGAAATGAGCAGGGCCAAGAGATCATTATATACTTCAACAACAATGATGACCAATTCTGATGGACCTGGCCATCCTCAGCAATGAGATCAACCAAATCAGTTCCAATGGAGCAGTAATGAACTGAACCAGCTATGCCCAGCAAAAGAATTCTGGGAAAGACTGAAAAACTTTACATTGAATTCCCAATCCCTATATTTTTGTCCACCTGCATTTTGGATTTCCTTCACAGAGCTAATTGTACATTATTGCAGAGTCCTATACTTTTTGCACAGCAAAATAACGGTTTGGTCATGTATACTTATTGTGTATCTAATTTATATTTTAATATATTTAACATCTACTGGTCATCCTGACATCTGTAGGAGGGGATGGGGGGAAGGAGGGGAAAAATTGGAATAACAGGTTTGGCAATTGTCAGTGCTGTAAAGTTACCCATGCATATAACCTGTAAATAAAAAGCTATTAAATTTTTTAAAAAAATTAAAAAAGAACAAAAAAAGAATAAACTACCCACCTAAGCTGAGCATTTTTTTTTCCATGGAAGAATATGGACATTTAATGAAACCAAGGAATTTCATTGATTTCTAAGGACAAAAACAGACTTAAACAAAAAAATTGATCTCCAACAACAGCATTCAAGCGAAGTAGAAAAAGGTAAAAGGAACTCTTGAGAACTATATTTCTGTTGTGGATATACATAAAACTACATATATAATTTCATTTTACTGATATAACAAAAAAAGGGAAGTAGAAATGGAAAGGGGATAGTGTCAGAAAAAGGGAAAACGAAAGATATAAACAGAGAAACTACATTTAACAATGAGGCAAAGGAAACCTATCATATCTGAGGGATGGGGAGGAACATTGTATGAATCCTACTCTTGTCAGAGTTGGCTCAAAGAGGAAATAATTGACATATTTGTTTTACAGAGAATCTTCTCTCACTTCCTTAAAAAGTGGGAGAGGAAAAGGGAAAAGGAAAAAGAGTAATAAGGGAAGGACTCAAGAAAGGGGAAGAGATTCAAAGGGAGGAGGGAGGGATCCTAAAGAGGGAGAACTGCATGATGCAAGTGAAACCAATAAGTTTAATACTAGGGAAGAGGGGAAGGGGGGGCAACAAAAAGAAAAGCATAATATGGGGGATATTAGGATGTCAGGAAATACATAATTAGTAATTTTAACTGTAAATGTGAATGGGATAAACTCTGCCATAAAGAGGAGGCAGATAGCAGATTGGATCAAAAGTCAGAATGCTACAATATGTTGTTTACAGGAAACATATTTAAAACAGGAAGAGTAAAGGTACATACAGAGTAAAGGTAAAAGACTAGAACAGAATCTATTATGCTTCAGGTGAAGTCAAAAAAGCAGGAGTAGCCATCCTGATCTCAGATCAAGCAAAATAAAAAATTAATTTAATTAAAAGAGGATTAAAAGGAAGGAAAGTATATATTGCTAAAGGGTACTATAGACAATGAAGCAATATCAATATTAAACATATATGCACCAAGTGGTATAGCATCTAACTTTCTAAAGGAGAAGTTAAGAGAGTTGTGAGAAGAAATAGACAGCAAAACTATAATAGTGGGAAATCTCAATCTTGCACTCTTCTATTTAGATAAATCAAATCACAAAACAAATAAGAAAGAAATTAAAGAGGTAAATTGAATATTAGAAAAATTAAGTATGATAGATCTCTGCATAAAACTGAATGGTGACAGAGAGGAGTATACTTTCTTCTCAGCAGTTCATGGAACCTACTTGAAAATTGATCATATATTAGGACATAAAGACCTCAAAATTAAATGCAGGAAGGCAGAAATAATAAATACTTTCTTTTCAGATCATGATGCAATAAAAACCACATTTAACAAAAAGTTAAGTGTAAATAGACCTAAAAATAATTGGAAACTAAATAATCTCATCTTAAAGAATGGTTGGATGAAACAGCAAATTATAGACACAATTAATAATTTCACTCAAGATAATGACAACGATGAGACATCATACCAAAATTTGTGAGATTTAACCAAAGCAATAATAAGGGGAAATTTTATATCCTTAGAGGCTTACTTGAATAAAATAGAGAAAGAGAAGATCAATGAATTGGGCTTGCATCTTTAAGTTGCAAAGAAGTTGTAAGCTAGAAAAAGACCAAATTAAAAACCCCCAATCAATTACCAAACTTGTAATTCTAAAATTAAAAGGAAAAATTAATAATATTGAAAGTAAAAAAATAATTGAACTAATAAATAAAATAAGAGTTGGTTTTGTGGAAAAAACAATAAAATTGATAAATCTTTGATAAATCTGATTAGAAAAAGAAGAGAGGAAAATCAAATTAGTAGTTTTAAAAATGAAAAGGGAGAACTTTCCACCAATGAAGAGGAAATTAAAGAAATAATAAAGGGTTAATTTGCTCAACTATATGCCAATAAATTTGATAACCTAAGCAAAATGGATGACTTCCTCCAAAAATATAGACTTCCCAGATTAACGGAGGAGGAAGTAAATTGTTTAAATAGTCCCATTTCAGAAAAAAAAAATATATCAAGCTATTAATCAACTCCCTAAAAAAAACCCCAGGACCAGATGGATTTACATGTGAATTCTACCAAACATTCAAAGAACAATTAGCCCCAATGCTTTATGAAGTATTTGAAAAAATAGGGAATGAAGGAGTACTACCAAATTCCTTTTATGACACAGACATGGTACTGATACCTAAACCAGTAGGCTGAAAACAGAGAACGAAAATTATATACCAATCTTCCTAATGAATATTGATGCTTAAATCTTAAATATGATATTAGCAAAAGGATTACAGAAAATCATCCCCAGGATAATACATCATGATCAACTAGGATTTATTCCACGAATGCAGGGCTGGTTCAATATTAAGAAAAGTACTAGTATAATTGGCCTTATTAATAAGCAAATTAATAAGAACCATAGGATCATCTCAATAAATGCAGAAAAAGCATTTGATAAAATCCAACATCCATTCCTATTAAAAACACTTGAGCGTATAGGAATAAATGGACTTTTCCTTAAAATAATCAGTCGCATCTATTTAAAACCATCAATAAGCATCATATGTAATGGGGACAAAATGCAACCATTCCCAATAAGATCAGGAGTGAAACAAGGTTGCCAACTATCACCATTACTATTTAATATTGTATTAGAAATGCTAGCTTTGACAATAAGAGTTGAGAAAGAGATTAAAGGAATAAGAATAGGCAATGAAGAAACCAAATTATTACTCTTTGCTGATGATATGATGGCATACTTAGAGAACCCCAGAGATAGTACTAAAAAGTTATTAGAACAATCCATACCTTTAACAGAGTTTCAGGATACAAAATAAACCCACAAAAGTCATCAGCATTCTTATATATCACTAACAAAACCCTTACAGTTAGAATTACAAAGAGAAATTCCATTTAAAGTAACTACTGATTACACAAAATATTTAGGAATCTATCTGCCAAAGGAAAAGCAGAAATTTTATGAGCAAAATTACAAATACACTTTTCACACAAATTAAGCTTGATATAACCAATTGGAAAAATATTAAATGCTCTTAGATTGGGTGAGCAAATATAATAAAGATGACAATACTGTTTAGCACTATTCCAATCAGACTCCCAAAACTATTTTGATGACCTAGAAGAAATAACAACAAAGTTCATATAGAAAAAAAGTCAAGAATTTCAAGGGAATTCATGAAAAAAAAATCAAATGAAGGCGTCAGGGCTGTACCAGATCTAAAATTATATTATAAAGCAGCAGTTACTAAAACCATCTGGTACTGGCTAAGAAATAGACTAGCTGATCAATGGAATAGGTTATGTTTAAAGGAGAAAACAGCCAAAAACTTTAATAATCTAGTGTTTGACAAATGCAAAGACCCCAGTTTTGGGGATAAGAATGCATTATTTGATAAAAATTGCTTGGAAAATTGGAAATTAGTATGGCAGAAACTAGGCATTGACCCACACTTAACACCATACACCAAGATAAGGCCAAAATCGGTTCATGACCTGGGCATGAAGAATGAAATTATAAATAAATTGGAAGCGCATAGAATATTTTATCTCTCAGACCTGTGGAAGAGGAACAAATTTATGACCAAAGAAGAACTAGAGATCACTATTGACTACAAAATAGAAAATTTTGATTATATCAAATTGAAAAGTTTTTGTGCAAACAAAACTAATGCAGGCAAGATTAGAAGGGAAACAATAAACTGGGAAATCATTTCTACAGTCAAAAGTTCTGATAAAGGACTCATTTCCAAAATATATAAAGAATTGACTCTAATTTATAAGAAATCAAGCCATTCTCCAATTGATAAATAGTCAAAAGGTATGAACAGACAAAGAAATTGAAACTATTTCTATATGAAAATATGCTCCAAGTCATTATTAATCAGAAAAATGCAAATTAAGACAACTCTGAGATAACACTATACACCTGTCAGTTTTGCTAGCATGACAGGGAAAGAGAATGTGGAATCTTGGAGGGTATGTTGGCAAACACGGACACTGATACATTGTTGGTGGAATTGTGAACACATCCAGCCATTCTGCAGAGCATTGTGGAACTATGCTCAAAAAGTTATCAAATTGTGTATACCCTTTGATCCAGCAGTGTTTCTACTGGGCTTATACCCAAAGAGATAATAAAGAAGGGAAAGGGACCTATACTTGCCAAAATGTTTGTAGCAGCCCTGTTTGTAGTGGCTAGAAGCTGGAAATGAATGGATGCCCATTTATTGGAGAATGGTTAAATAAAATGTGGTATATGAATGTTATGGAATATTATTGTTCTATAAGAAAGGACCAGCAGGATGAATGGATTGGAAAGACTTACATGAACTGATGCTAAGTGAAATGAGCAGACCCAGTAGATCATTATATACCTCAACAATGATTCTGTATGAGGATGTATTCTAATGGAAGTGGATTTCTTCAACAAAGGGATCTAACTCAGTTCCAATTGATCAAGGATGGACAGAAGCAGCTACACACAAAGAAAGAACACTGGGAAATGAATGTAAACTGTTTGCATTTTTTCTTTCTTCCCAGTTTATTTTTACCTTCTGAATCCAACTTTTCCTGTGCAACAAGTGAACTGTTTGGTTCTGCACACATATATTGTATCTAGGATACACTGTGACATGTTTAACTTGTATAGGATTTCTTGCCATCGGGGCGGGGGGAGATGAAGGGAGGTACGGGAGAAGTAGGAACAGAAGTGAGTGCAAGGTTGAAAACAGAAGTGAGTGCAAGTGTTGTAAAAAAAAAAAAAAAAACTACCCAGGCATGGGCTCTGTCAATAAAAAGTTAAAAAAAAAGAAAATGGGAATTGAACAAAGAAAAGTGAATGATTCAATAATACTTTGAGAATTAGTCAAACAACACCCCCCCAAAAAAATAGAAGAACATATGAAATACCTCCTTGGAAAAACAAATGACCTAAAAATAGATCCAGGAGAGACAGGCTAAGAATGATTGGATTTCCTGAGGGACATGATGAAAAGTAGCCTAGCCATTATCTTTCAGGAAATCATAAAGGAAAATGCCCTGATGTCATTGAATCAGCAGTAATATCATAGCTAAATTTTAGAATTATTAAACCAAGGAAAAATATTGGAAGAAGCCAGAAAAAAAATTCAAATACTGAGGAGCCACAATCAGAATATCCCAGGACCCTAGGAGTTTCCACCTTAAAGGAATGATGGGCCTGGAATCGGACATTCCAAAAGACAAAGAAACTTGGATTAAAGCCAAGAATAAGCTATCCAGTTGTGGTGTTCTTCTTCTTTTGTATAATATATTATTGTTCTTTGTGAGCAGGTTTCTTGTGGAGGTTTTCTGGAGGCAGCCTTAGTTTTATTAACCTGTAATAATCACTCTGAATACAGCCAGGTATTAAAAGTTCAGATCTTTTATTGTTTCCGCCCAATTAATTTCCTTGGTGGTCTGTCTTCTTGGTTCCAAAAAGCTCCCTCTGAATATCTCCAAATCCAAAGGTTTGTCCTTCAGCCTCCAGCCAGCACAAAGTTGGAAAATGGAATGAATCTGACTTTGTCTCCATGAGTGGGCTTGTGGACTTCTGTATCTCCCAGAGTGCTCCTCTCTTAGTCCTGGCAAATGTTCTGAACTAACTAACTGACTGAAGCTCCAAGAGCTTCTTATATATGATCTTCCAAAGGTTGACTCCTCTTCTGAGGGAGGGATTAAGGGAGGGGTGAATTCACAAAATTACAAAATTAACTTTGTGAATCTCCCATACTTGTGAACTCCAATGCCCTGAGAGCTTCTTGCTTATATGAGCTTATATAAAGGTGTGAACACAAGCATTGCTTTTATCAGTTCCACTTAGTACCTTCTTTCAAGTTCTGGCCCATAACCTCTCCTTGTAAGATCAGATCAATCATACTGAACCATGCTAAATTAGATAATTATTGTCTCTATCAACTCTAATGAGTTAACACTTTGTAAGGATTCCAACATCCAGTTAAAATGAATATCATCTTTCATGGAAGAAGATGGACATTTTTATCACAAAATATGTGAAATGCAGTTGAATCAGTTATTAGAGGAAATTTCATATCTCTAGATGGTTATTTGCATAAAATAGAGAAAGAGAAGATCAATGAATTGGGCTTACAATTAAAAAAGTTAGAAAAAAAACAAATTTAAAAACCCCTAATTAAATACCAAATTTGAAATTCTGAAAATAAAAACAGAGATTAATAAAAATGGAAGTAAGAAAACTATTGAATTAATAAATAAAACAAAGAGTTAGGTTTATGAAAAAGACCAAAATAATAGATATACCTTTAGCTAATTTGATTAGAAAGAGGAAAGAAGAAAATCAAATTGTTACTCTCAAAAATGAAAAGGGAGAACTTTGCACCAATGAAGAGAAAATTAGAGCAATAATTAGAAGTTATTTTGATTAACTTATATGCCAATAAATTTGATAATCTAATAAAATGGAGGAATATGTACAAAAATGTAGATTATCCAGGTCAACAGAAGAGAAAATAAATCATTTAAATAACCCTGTTTTACAAAAAGAAATAGAACAAGCTATTAATCAGCTCCCTAAGAAAAAACATCCAGGGCCAGATGGATTTACATGTGAGTTATACCAGACATCTAAGGAACAATTAATTCCAATACCATATAAAGCATTTGAAAAAAAAAAGGAAACCAACGAGTCCTACCAATTTCCTTTTGGGATACAGATATGGTATTGATACCTAACCAGGTATGGTGAAAAGAGAAAGAAAAGTATAAACTAATTTCTCTAATGAATATTGATGCCTAAATCTTAAATAAAATATTTGAAAAGAGATTACAGAAAGTCATCATCAGAATAATTCACTACGACCAATTAGGATTTGTATCAGGAATGCAGAGCAATATATGTGTACATATCCATAGGGATTTTGCTGCACAAGAAGAATCAGAATTTGAAATACCGTAAAATTAACCAGAAAAGGAAATCAAAAATGCAAGAAGAAAAAAAAAACCCTAAGTCCTTGGAATTCCCCAGTGTTTGTTGTGAAAAAGAAATCTGGAAAATGGAGGATGTTAACAGATTTAAGAAAAGTGAATGAACAGATGGAAACTATGGGAACTCTTCAGCCTGGGCTTCCATCTCCTACTCAGTTGCCTAGAGAATGGCCTCTTTGGGTCATAGATATTAAGGATTGTTTCTATTCTATCCCTCTGGATAAGAAGGATATGAAAAGATTTGCCTTTTCAGTGCCCAGCGTTAACTTAGCTGAGCCTTATAAAGATATGAATGGACAGTTTTGCCACAGGGAATGAAAAACAGCTCTACTATGTGTCAAATGTATGTTGCTGCTGCTCTTGCTCCAGTAAGAAAAGCATTCCCAAAAGTTATGCTATTACATTACATGGATGACATTTTGGGATGTGTGCCTGAGGAACAAATGTTAGAGGCATGTCTACAAAAGACCATAGAAACACTAAAGAATTACAAATTATACATAGCACCAGAAAAAATTCAAAGACATGCTCCTTTTCAATATTTAGGATATGAAGTATACCCTAAGGTGCTTACAATTCAAAAACTGTCCTTAAGAACAGAAAAGCTAAACACATTGAATGATTTTCAGAAATTGATAGGAGATATCCAATGGATGCGACCAGTGTTAGGTTTGACTACCTATCAGTTACAGCCGTTATATGACATTTTAAGGGGAGACAGTGCTTTAAATTCACCACGCCAGCTTACAAAAGAAGCTCAAGAGGCTTTGAGAGAAGTTGAACTGGCTTTATCTAATGTGGTTGAAAGAGTCACTCAAAAACCCTTGGAGATTTTTTTGCCACACAAGTTTTTGCCACACAAGAGCCACCCACAGCAGTCCTTCATCAAGGACACAGTGTGATAGAGTGGGTGAATCTCCCGCCATAACCAGAACAAATCCTTACACCCTACCCAGTACTTGTGGCTAGAATTTTATTAAAGGCCACTAAGCGAGCAGTACAATTATCTGGGACAAGACCTGACAAGATATACACCTTTTATACCAATACACAAATTAATGTGTGTTGTGAGACCATCCCAGAGTGGCAAATTTTATTAGCCATGGCTCCAAATTTTTTACATGGGTCTCCATTAAAGATAAGTAGACTATTACATAATTGGCGATGGACTCTTGAAGAAAAAGTTTCTAAAGTTCCTCTTAAAGGACCAACTATCTTCACGGATGTATCCAAACATAATATTTGTGCTGTGTACTCTCATGATCTAACTATAAAGAGAGTAGTCAGAACTCCTTTTCAGTCCACTCAGCAGAATGAATTGTACGCAATCATTCTAGCCCTTACTTATTATCCAGGAGACATAAATATAATATCTGATTCGGCCTATTCAGTAGGTGTGGTACAAAGAATTGCCACAGCCCAAATAAAATTTGCAGCCTCTAATATATATCAGCTCTTTAAGAAACTTCAAGAGCAAGTGAGAAAGCATCGAGGTAAGATCTATATATTACATGTCCACTCTCATAGTGGACTTCCAGGTCCCATATTTGATGGCAATTTAAAGGCAGATAGCCTTCTAACTATGTTGGTCAATACCCCTTTGTTCCAAGAAGCTCAGTCATCTCATTCTAAATATCATCAGGCTGCTTGAGCTTTACTTTTACAATTTGGAATAACAAGAGAGGAAGCCAGGAGCATAGTAAAAGCCTGTACGGCTTGCCTTCCTTTCCACGCTCCTACACTGCCTCCAGGGAAGAACCCTCGTGGTTTGAGACCCAATGAAATCTGGCAAATGGATGTGACCCATTATAAATCTTTTGGTCGTCTGTCTTTCATCCATGTTGTGGTAGACACCTTTTCAGGATTCACTTTTGCAATGCCAGCAGCAAAAGAGACAGCCTGAGTGGTCACTGAATTCCTCATACAAGCATTTGCCATTATGGGTGTGCCACAAGCAATAAAAACAGACAATGGTCCTGCCTATACTTCAAAACATTTTCACACTTTTGTGCACAGTATAAGATTTTACACACCACAGGCACACCTTTTAATCCTCAAGGGGCAGCTAGGTGGCTCAGTGAACAGAGTATAGCCCAATTACTATTTAGCCTCATGTACTTGGGACCTAAGTGCATCAACTCAAACATCAGCCCATTACAGTTCACATTCGTTTCCCAGAGTTCTCTTGCTGGGTGTAGCTGGTTCTATTCATTATTCAACAAACAGAACTGATTTGGTTTATCTCATTGTTGAAGAGAGCTGTATCCATCAGAAGTGATTATCATATAGGCCTTTCTGAAATCCTCCTGCTGGTCATTTCTTACAGAACAATAATAACAAAAGGGTCATGAAGAGACTTAAAAATTGATGTTAAGTGAACTGACAACAACATTACCGCCATTGTACATGGTGATCAGTTCTGATGGACATGACTCTTTCCAATGATGAGATGATTGAGGCCAGTACCAATGATCTTGTGATGAAGAGAGTCATCTATACCCAGAGAGAGGACTGGGGGAACTGATTGTGGATCACAACATAACATTTTCACGTTTTTTGTTATTGTTTGCTTGCATTATGTTTTCTTATTTTTTTTCCTTTTTGATCTGATTTTTCTTGTGCATCAAGATTATTGTATAAATATGTATACACATATTGTATTTAACATATATTTTAACATGTTTAACTTTTTTGGATTACTTTCCTATTTGGTGGGGTTTGGGGGGAAGTAGGGGGAAATTTGGAACATAAGATTTTGTAAGGGCCAATGTTGAAAAATCATCCATGCATATGTTTTGAACATAAAAAGCTTTAATAATAATAAAAAAGGAAAATAGATCCAGAAGAGAATTTAAAAATTTTTGGACTTACTGAAAATCAAGAGCTTAGACAAAATTTTTTCAAGAAATTATCAAAGAAAACTACCCTGATATTTTGGAACTAGGGGGTGAAATAGAAATCAAAAGAATACATCACTCACATCCTGATATAGATATCTAAATAACATCTCCCTGCATTAGAGTAGCCAAATTCCCTAACTCTCAGGTAAGGAGAAAATATTGAAAGCAGCCAGAGAGAAATAATTTAAGTATTGTGGAACCATGAGGAGGATGACACATGATTTTGAGGCTTCCACAAAGAGGTCTTTGAACATGATATTCTGTTGGGCAAAGGAATTAGAATTACAATAAGAAAAAACTGCTTATCAAAACTGAATATAATTAATTCTCAGGGAGAAGGGGGAAATGAATATTCAATGAAGCAGGACTTTGAATAGATATTTTGACTTTCAAAAACAAGCCTGAAGAGAAGCATTACAAGGTAAATAGAAAAGGGAAAGCACAAGGGACTAGAAGATGATACTTTTAACTCATATTTTTCATCATTTGAGTAATTGGAAGTCATAGATAGAGAGATAGATATACATAAATATAGACAAATGGCACAAGTGTGAGTTGAATGTGTAAGTTAAATATGATGAAATAATATCTGAAAAAAAAGAAAATTAAGCAGTGAGAAAGAGGAATGTACCAGGAAAAGAATAAGGATTAGATAGAATGGGCGAAATAAAGAGGCAAAAAAGAGATTATTACCTTGCAGGTAGAAGTGGGAGGACATGACAGAATGCTTTAATCTTACTCTGTTCAGAATTGTCACAAAGAAGGAATGACATTCACACCTATTTGAGTGTAGTACTCTATCTTATCCTACAGGAAAATAAGAGAGGAAGGAAATAAGAAGAGACAGAATGTTCATAGAAAGGAAGATAAAGGGAAGCAATAGAGAAAAGCAAAACAGTTTTGAGGAGGGATAGAGTGAAAGGAGGGAGAGAGAATAAAATAAATGGGGTAAATAAGTTGAAAGGAAATAAAGTTAGCAATAACTGTGAATATTTTTTTTCAAAATAATCTTTGATAACTTCTGATAAAGTTTCTCAAGTATATAGAAAAATGAGTCTAATATATAAACATGAGTCATTCCTCAAGTGACAAATCACCAAAAATTAAGAACTCAGTTTTCAGATGAAATAATTTCAGATGAAATTTCAAATGAACTAATCAAACTTATCTATTGAATGGGGAATATGTAAAATAAAACAAGTCCAAAGTACTACCTAATACCTATTAGATTGCCTAATATGAGAGAAAAGGAAAATGACAAATGTTGAAAGGGATGTGGGAAAATTGAAACACTAATGCATGGTTCTGAAATGATTCAACCAATCTGTAGAGCAATTTGGAATTATGCTCAAAGGAGCTATAAAATCATGCATACTTTAAACTTAACTATGAGGTTTGTTTTCCAATGAGATAAAAAGGGGAAAGGACTTAAAAGGACTTATATCTACAAAAATATGCATAGGAGGTGGGTTTTTTTTTTTCTAGTAGCAATGAATTAGAAATTGAAGTGAAGTTTGTTAATTGGGGAATGGTTAAGCGGATTGTGGTATATGCTTCTGATGGAATATTATTGTCCTATAAGAAAATTTACAGGAAAATCAACAGGATAGTCACAAAAAATTGAAAAGACTTACATTAACTCATATAAAGTGAAATACGTAGAACCAGGAGAACATTATACAACATAACAGTAATTCTATACAATGAACAATTATAAATGACTTAGCTATTGAGAATAGCTAATTAATAGCAATTTAATGATCCATGACAATTCAGAAGTACTTGTGATAAAATAAAATAAAATCTATCCATCTCCAAAGACACAATTAGTGGAGTCTGAATATAGAGCAAAACATTTTTTTCATTTTCAAAATAATTTTTTTATTAAAGAGTTTTATTTACAAAGCATATGATAGGTAATTTCCCCAACATTGACCCTTGCATAATCTTTTGTTCCAAATTTTCAATTCCTTCCTCTCACCCCCTTCCCCAGCTGGCAGGTAATCCAATCCATGTTAAATATGTTGAAATACAAATTAGAACCAATATATGTATACATATTTATACAATTATCTTGTGGCACAAGAAAATTTCTTGATGTAAGAAGGAAGAAAAAAGGAAAACTGAGAAAGAAAACAAAAAGCAAGCAAATTACAACAGAGAGAGTGAGAATGCTATGTTGTGTTCTACACTCTGTTCCCATGGTTCTCTCTCTAGGTGTAGATGTCTCTCTACATCACTGCACAAGTGGACCTGGTTTGAATCGTCTCAATGTTGAAGAGAGTCATGTCCATCAGAAGTGATTGTCATATAGTCTAATTGTTGCTATGTATAATGATCTCCTGGTTCTGCTCATATCATTTAACATCATTTCATGTAGATCTATCCAAACCTCACTGAAATCATCCTGCTGATTGTTTCTTACAGAAAAATAGTATTCCATAGCATTCATATACTATAATTTATTCATCCATTCTCCAACTGATGGGTACACACTCAGTCTCCAGTTTCTTGCCACTGCAAAGAGTGCTGCCACAAACATTTTGGCACATGTGGGTCCCTTTCCCTCCTTTAGGATTTCTTTGGGATATAATCCCTATAGTAACACTACTGGATCAAAGGAATGCACAATTTGATAACTTTTTGAGTATAGTTCCAAATTGCTCTCCAGAATAGTTTAATTGGTTCATAGTTCCAGCAACAAGGTAGGAGTGTTCCAGTTTTCCCACATGCCTTCCAACATTCCTAAATATCTTTTCCTGTCATCTCAGCCAATCTGACATTTGTGTAAAGGTATTTCAGAGTTGTCTTCATTAGCATTTCTTTGAGTAACAGTGATTTTGAGCACTTTTTCATGTAGGTATAAATAGTTTCAATTTCTTCATCTGAAAATTGTCTGTTCATATCATTTGACCATTTATCAATTGGAGAATAGCTTGAACTTTTATAAATTTAAGTCAATTCTATATTTGTTTTGGAAATGAAGCCTTTATCAGATCCTTTAGATGTAAAAATGGTTTCTCAGTTTATTGTTTTCCTTCTAATCTTGTCTGCATTAGTTTTGATTCTACAAAAACTTCTAACTTATATTAAGTTATAATTTATAATCAAAATTATATATTTTATGATCAATAATAATCTCCAAGTCTGTGTCATAAAAGGAAGTTGGTAGGACTCCTTCAATCCTATTTTTTTTTTCAAATAGCTTATTTAGCATTGGAGTTAATAGTTCTTTAAATGTTTGGTAGAATTCACATGTAAATTCATCCGATCCTGAGGATTTTTTCTTAGGGAGTTGATTAATAGCTTGTTCTATTTCTTTTTCTAAGATGGGACTATTTAACCAGTTTACTATTTCCTCTGTTATTCTGGGCAAGCTATATTTTTTAGGTACTCCATTTCATTGAAGCTGGGCAAAGTAACTCCTAATTATTGTTCTAATTTCTGTTTCATTGGTGGCGAGTTCTCCCTTTTCATTTTTAAGACTAACAATTTGATTTTCCTCTTTCCTTTTTTAAATCAGATTTACTAAAGGTTTATCTATTTTCTTGTTTTTTTTTCATAGAACCAACTCTTAGTTTTATTAATTCAAAATTTTATTAATCTCTCCTTTTGTTTTTAGAATTTCAAATTTAGTGTTTGAACAAAGTATCCTTGTGTTCTTTATATATCTTTATACCAGAAATATAGTTCCCAAGATTTCTTTTTACCTTTTTAGGTTTCTCTTGAATTCTATATTTGTAGATCAAACTTTTTGTTTAGTTCTGGTTTTTTAATAAGAAATAGATGAAATTTACTTATTTCATTGAATGTTCATCTTCTTTCGTGGGGAAAAATGCTCATTTTGGCTGTATAAGTTATTTTTGGTGGCATACCAAGTTCCTTAGCCTTTCACAATATCAAATTCCAGGCTCTTCAATCCTTTAATGTGGATGCTGCTAGATCCTGAGTTAGCCTTATTGGGGTTCCTCTTTATTTGAATTGATTTTTTCTAGCAGCTTGTAGTTTTTTTTTTTTTTTTCCTTCGACTGATAGTTCTGGAATTTAGCCACTATATCTCTTAGAGTTTTGATTTTGGGGTCCCTTTCAGTAAGTGACCGATGAATTCTTTCAATGTATATTTTACCCTCTGTTTATATAACATTTGGGCAGTTCTCTTTGATAATTTCCTGGAAAATAGTGTCCAGTCTCTTTTTTCATCATATTTTTCAGGAAATCCAGTAATTCTTAGATTATCTCTCCTAGATCTATTTTCCAGGTGTGTTGTTTTCCCAAGAAGATATTTGACATTGTTTTCCATTGTTTCATTTTTTTTGGTTTTGCTTGACTGATCCTTGGTGTCTCTTTCACCAATTTAATTCCATTTGTTCAATTCAATTTTTAATGAATTTTTAATGATTTTTAATGAATGATTTTCTTCACTCACTTTTTTATATCTTTTTCTAATTGTCCAGTTGAGTTTTTAAGCGAATTGTTTTTTTCTATGGCTTCTTTTTCCATTTCACCAATTTTATTTTTTAGAGAGCTATTTTCTTTTTCCAATTCATTAATTATTTTTTTTTCAAGGATTTAATTTCTTTGTCTATTCTATCTTTAAATGAGTGGGATGACTTATCCAGACTCTCTTGCCAAGCCTCCCTTTCCTTTTCCCATTTTTCTTTTACCTCTGTTGTGAGATCCTTTTTAATTTCTTCTATGAGAATCTTGTGTGTTGAGAACTAGATCATATCTCCTTTTGGGAATTCATCTGGAGACAGTCTGTTTTTAGTCTCCTCAGGGTTTAAAGTCTCCTTTCTATCAGTATAGAAGCTATCAATAGTTAGAGTCCATTTTAATTTTTTGCTCATTTTGTCAGAGAAGAATCAAAAAACAAACCAACAAAAAATTTAGTCTGGCTTTTTTTTTTGGGGGGGGGATGCTTCCTCTACAGACTGCAGTGAGGCACTAGCAGGAAAGCATGGCAGTTTTGCATCTGCGCTCTGAGTCTCTGGGAGCATGCTGAGACACTCTGGGTGGGTATAGCCAGGTCCTGAAAGACCCTAGCTTTTTGGAGTTATAGTTTTTACCCCCTGCATTTATAGCTTCTCTGCTGGTCTACTGACTTGCTGCCAAGGCAAAACAGCCATACTGTAGTAAAGTTCTTTCTGCAGAAACGGCTGAAATCACTCCCAACCCCGCTCTGGTCTGTGCAGCGTGAGCTGCCTGCCCTCAGTTTGCACCCAATCTGACCATCCTTGCCCGCAAGAAAAAACAGACCTCTTCTAGTGAATTTTGAGGATATCTTGCGTGGGTAGTTATTTTTTTAAAATCAAGCACTAATTCTGAGGCCTTGTCATGAAATAAATTCTGAGAGCAAAGACAGAGTTTAAGTAGGTGTGTGTGTCTTCTCTGACATCTTGGCTGGAAGTCCAATTTTTTTTTGTAAACAACATATTATAGGATTCTGGCTTTAAATCCAGTCTGCTATACATTTATGTTTTAAGGGAGAGTTTACCCCATTCACATTTACAGTTAAAACTATTAATTCTGTATTTCCTGCCATCTTATTAACCCCAAAATATACTTTTTTTCTTTTTCCTTTTCCCTCCTCCCCAGTATTTTACTTGTGAGCACTACTTTCCTCCTCCTTTAGAGACCCTTTCCTTTTCTTATACCTTTCCCCTACTATTTCTCTTTTCCCTTCTATTTAGCCTACCTTTTCTCTTTTTCCCTTTTCCCTCCCACTTTTCTTTAAGATTAGAGATGTTTCTCAATGAAACCAAATATATCTAGTATCCTTTCTTTGGGTCTAATCTGATGAGAGTAAGATTCACACAATATTCATCACCCTTCCTTTTATCCTTCAATTACAATATGTTTTCTTTGCCTTTTCCATAGATGTAATTTCCCTCATTTTACGTTTCCCTCTTTTTTTTCTGTTACAATCCACTATCCATCTCTAGTTTCCTTTCTATAATGTGACAGTAAAATCAGATTATACATGTACTCTCAATGTATACCCATAACGGAAATATAGCTCCCAAGAGTTTGTTTGTTTTTTTTTTTTTTCTTTTTACCTTTTTATTCTTCTCTTGAGTTCTATATTCGAAGGTCAAATTTTTTGTTTAGTTCTTGTCTTTTCATCAGAAATAAATGAAATTTATCAGTTTCATTGAATATCCATCTTCTTCCTTGAATGAAAAATGTTCAGTTTAGCAGGGTAATTTATTTTTGACTTCATTCTAAGTCCTTTTGCCTTTTGGAATGTCATCCCAAAGGTCCTTTGATCCTTTAAAGTGAATGCTGCTAGGTCCTGAGTAATCCTTATTGTGGCTCCTCAGTATTTGAAATGTTTCTGGCTGCTTGTAATATTTGTTCTTCATCTGATAGAGCTCAAATTTAGCCATGATATTCCTTAGGGTTTTAATTTTGGCGTCATTTTTAAGGTGTGTGTGAATTCTTTCAATGATCATTTTACCTTCTGTATCTATGATATCCAGGTAGTTCTCTGATCATTTCCTGAAAGATAGTGACTAAGCTCTTTTTTTTCATCATGTATTTCAGAGAGTCTAATAATGCTTATGATCTATTTTCCAGGTTGGTTGTTTTCCCAATTAGGTATTTTACATTTTTCTTATTTTTCTTTCATTTTTTGCTTTTGCTTGACTAATTTATATCTCATTGAGTCATTCATTTCCATTTGTTCAAATATGAATTTTAGTGAATTATTTTCATTTACTTTTTTTATTTAGTTTTGTATTTGCCCAATTGAATTTTTAAATGAATTGTTTTGTTCTATGGAATTTTTTTTCCATTTCACAAATTCTGTTTTTAAGGAGTTATTTTCTTTTTCTGTTCCACAAATTCTGTTTTTTCTGGAAGTTGCTTTCTTTTCCCATTTTATCAAATCTAATCTTTTAATGGGTTATATGCTTTTCCCCCCATTTCACTAAGTCTATTTTGTTGTGAATTTTCTTCAAATAGTTTCTGTGTTGTCTTTTCCAAACCCTCTTGTAAATTTTTCATTTTCTTTCCTTATTTTTCTTCTAGCTCTTTTAAAATATTTTTTAAAATTTCTTCTAGAAAAGTCTTGTGTGATGGGGACAATTTTATATTCCTTTTTGGGGCTTCATTTTAAGACAATCTGCCATTAGTCCCTTCAAAGTTTGAAATCTGTTCTCTTTAATCATAAAAGCTGTCTATTGTCAGAGTTCTCTTTACCTTTTTACTCATTTTTTAAATTAAGGTTTGCTTTTGGAGGGGAGGTTTTTCCAAGCAGCTGCAACTGCAGTGGGTCAATGCTGGGTGGGAGTGGCCAGATCCTGTGAGATTCTGGTGCTTTGGGGTTCACTATTTCCCTTTTGTGTTTGTTTTGAATGCTTTATAACTTTTATGCTGACCTACTGTCTTACAACCAGGGCAGAATGGCCAGCACTACTGTAGATTCTTGTAGATTTCTCCCATATATTCTCTGCCACTCAGAGTCTGCACCATACACAGAATCCTCACCTTGCACTGTCTTGGGACTCTTGCACTGTCTGCGGTGGCAATTGTGGTCAGCTGTTTGTGTTAACCTGCCTCCCTCCTGTTTCCAATTGAAATAGACCTTTTCTGATGATCTTCAAAATTATCTTCTGCTAATAATTTGTTGCACTCCCAATATTTGTGTGTTCTGCCAGTCCAATGTTAGTTCAGAGGCTGGATTTTGTAATTAGTGTGAGGGTTGTAGAGAATGTCAGAGTGAAACTTGTGTCATCTCTGCCATTTTGGCTCCGGCCCTCCAAGCAAAACATTGTTTAACTTTATTTTTCTTGGCATTTTATTCTACTCTGTTTTCCTTAATAATATGGAAGTGTTTCCATGGCTATTTATCTATAACCTATATTAAATAGCTTTCCTTTTCAGTAAGGAAAACTTGGAGAGAAGGAAAGAATTTAGAATTCAGATTTTTTTAAATGAATGTTGACAACTTTGTTTGTTTTGCTTTGCTTTGTTTTTACATTTAATTGGGGGAAAATAAAATGCTAAAAAAATTAGAAAATGAAAAAAACAAAGATAGAAAGAGCTGATCTGCTATGGTTCATAGGATTAAAAAGAGTCAGACATCACTGAGCAACTGAACAGCAACAAAAAACAAACAAACCATAAAAGAAGGAAACAAAGTAAAAAAGAAAAAAAAACTTTGTTTTAATTGACTTTCAGACTTTCAATAGTCCCTTCCATAGAAGTGGATAGCAGTTTTCCATTATGAGTCTTTAAGAGATGTCTTGGGTTCTTTTATTGCTGAGAATAGTCAAGTCATTCACACTTGATCATTGTGCATTTTTCTTTGTTACTTTGTACAATCTTTTGTAAATTCTGCTTATATAAATCTTCCAGGTATTTCTGAAACCATCCTGCTTATCATTTTTTAAAGGACAATAGTTTTCCTTTACAAACATATACTACAACTTGTTTAGCCATCCTCCAGTTTTATAAGTATTCCTTTAATTTCCATTTGTTTAAAATCATCAAAGTTATTACAAATATTAGTGTGCATAGAATTATTTTTTTCTTTTCAGAATACATAGCCAATCACTTTATGTCAGAATCAAAGTATATGAACAGTTTTATAGCCCTTTGGACATATTTCCAAATTACTATAATTACAGCAATAATGCATTTGTGTCTCAACTTTTTCATATCCCTTCCAACATTTGTCATTTTCTTTTTCTGTCATATTAGCCAATCTGGCAATTGTTACATAAGAATTGTCTTAATTTTTATTTCTTTAACCAATAGTTATTTGGAGAATTTTAAAAATAAATAGTCATAACTTCTGCTTCAAAAACTGCCTATACATATCGTTTGACCATTTAACAATTGAGGAATGATTCATTTTCTTTGTTATTTTATAACTCATTTTCTTAGAAATTTAATTCAGTTCTCTGTATATTCACAAAATAAAACTTTCTCTAAATTTTTTTCTGTTTCCTGCTTTCTTTTTGGTCATGTCAGCATTAGTTTTGTTTGTGCAAAAACATTTTTACATAATATAATCAATATTATAAAGTACTGGAATTATTCTTTAGAAGTTTGGTAGAATTCACTTGTGAATCCATTTAGTGCTGGAGATTTTTTCTTAAGGAAGTATTTGTTCTTTTTTCATTTTATTTTTCTAATATAACAATATTTGAATATCCTATTTCCTATTTTTAAAATCAAAGTAATTTATATTTTTAGAAATATGTATCCATTTCACAAAGATTGTTAGATTTATTGACTTAAAATTGGGCAAAATATTTCTTGACAATTGCTTCAATTTCATCTTCATTGCTAGTTATCTCATTTTTTCTTGTTTTTGATACTGCAAATTTGGTTTTTCTCTTGTTTTAGAACTGATCCAAGTGTTTATTCCTTCTCTTTTCCTCATAAAATCAGCTCTTAATTTATTTTATCTATTTTTTCTGTTGAACTAATGCTCAATGGTCTTCTTGCTTTCATTGACATCAATTTTTCCTTTGATTTATAGGATTTTCAATGTGATATTTAATTGAAGATTTTTAATTTGTTTTATTTACAAGTTGTTGCTGTTATGTATCTATGTCATTGATCTGCTACTTCTACATTTATTATTGTTTTTTAGAGAGATCAATTTTCCCAAATAGCCCTTTAACTGTATCACATAAAATTTGATATTTTGTCTCATTGTTTTCCTTTTAAATGAAATTATTGATTGTTCTTAAGATTTTTTCTTTTGACTCATTCATTTTTTAGAATTAGATTATTTCTTTTCAATCAACTATTAATCTGTGCTTCCACAGTCCTTTAACATAGTAGAATTTTCATTGTATTATGATTTGAAAATAGTTCATGTAATGTTTTTGATTTTATGCATTCAATTGCCCTAATACATGCTCTTTTTTATTTGTTTATTTAGCTATTATGCACCACTGAAGGAAAAGTATTTTTTATATTCTCATAGTTTTTCCAGAGTTCAATCATATCTATTTTTTTCTAAAATGTTACTCATCTCCTTAATTTCTTTCTTCTTTATTTTTGTTAGATTTATTTAGCCTTTATAAGGGAAAAATTGAAGCAACCCATTAATATAATTTTCTATTTCTTCTTGTAAATATTTTTTTTCCTTTTAAGAATATGTATGTTGCACCATTTGGTGCTTGTATATTTAGAATTAATATTATATCAATTTCCATGGTACCTTTTGAACAAAATGTCATTTCCCTGTATTAAATTGTACTTAATTAGATCCAATTTTTTGGCTTTCATTTGGTCTGAAATCATGATTGCTACCCCTGATTTTTTATATCTGCTAAAGTATAAATAGGTTCTATTATAGACCTTTAAATTTACTGTGTGTCTCTCTCTGCTTCAAGTGTGTGTTCAAGTTATAAACAACATAGTTAGAATCTTTTTTTTTAATTCACTCTATCTGCCTCTGTTTTATATTTAAGTTAATCCCATTCCCATTCACAATTATTTCCCATTCCCACAGCTCTTTATTTTTCTTCTTTTTGCCCTTTCACTGTTTCTTCTCTGACCATCTCCCCTAGTGAGCCCTCACTTTTTCAATATTTCTTTGAAATTATCCCCCTCAAACTAATACATGGTCTGTGGAATTGTAAATGGATTCAGCCATTCTAGAGAGCAACTTGGAACTATGTTCAAAAAGTTATCAAACTGTGCATACCCTTTGACCTAGCAGTGTTTTTATTGGGCCTATATCCCAAAGAGATCTTAAAGGAAGGAAAGGGACCCACATGTGCAAAAATATTTGGGGCAACCTTTTCCATAGTGGCAAGAAACTGGAAATTGAGTGGGTGCCCATCATTTGGAGTATGGCTGAATAAGTTATGTTATATAAATATTATGGAATGTTATTGTTCTATAAGAAACAATCAGAAGTATGATTTTAGAGAAGCCTGGAGACACGTTCTAAATGAAATGAACAAAACCAGGAGATGATTGTACACAACAAAATCAATATTATATGATGATCAATTCTGATGAATGTGATTCTTTCCAATGAGATGATTGATGCCAGTTCCAATGATTTTGTGATGAAAAGAGCCATCTACACCCAGAGAGAGGACTGTGGGAATTGAATGTGGATCACAACATAACATTCTCACTCTTTTTGTTGTTGTTCACTTGCATTATTTTCTCACTCATTTACTTTCATTTTTAGCTGATTTTTCTTATTCCGCAAGAGAATTGTATTAATATGTTTATACATATTGGATTTAACATGCATTTTAACATATTTAACATATATTAGATTGTATGCCATATAGGGGAGATGGTAGGGGGAAAGAAGAGAAAATCTGAAACATAAGGCTATGCAAAGGTCAATGTTGTCAAATTATATATACATATGTTTTGAAAATAAAACGCTTTACAAAAAATTAATCTCATTAAATTTCTTCAATGGGCATTCTGTAGTAATGTTTGGTTTATCATTTAATTGTATTTTAATTTTGATATTACTGTTAGACTTACAAACATGTTTCTAAGTATAAAAGATGAAATGAAACATCTTCAGATACAAAATTTCACCATTATGTTAAGTTCTAGGAAGAAACAACTTTCAAAATTATTTTACAAATGCTATAATACATGCTTAGGTATGGATTATTTTTTTAAATTTGCATATTGGATTTGAGTTGTTTTATCATTAACACATTAAAGCAAATTAAAAATTTAAAAAAAGAAATTATTCCCTTGACCCCTCATTTCCTCCTTTACTATAAAAACTCTTCATGTACCTTTTAAATGACAAATCTTTTACCTGTTTTATATCTTTCTTTCTTCTTCCTTCCAGAAGAATAAAGTTTTTTACCCTATTTATTACCTTATAATTTTATTTTTTAAATCACTCTAGCACAGTCATATTCATGCTCTATTTCATGCCCTCAAGCTCTTTTCATGGCTCTAATAATGAAAAAATGTTTTAGAAATTACAAATGTCCTCTTCCCATGGAAGAGTTTTAATAATTTTACCTTATCGAATCCCTTATGATTTCTCTTTCTTATATACCTTGTTAAGTTTCTCGGTAATCTTTTGTTTGAAAATCAGATTTTTCTATTCAGTTCCAATCTTTTCATCAGGAATATTTGAAAGTCTTCTATTTCATTGAATATCCATATTTGTACATGAAGCATTATGCTCAGTTTTGCTGGATTAAATTATTATTTATTTTAATCCTAGCTACTTTGTCCTTTAGAATATCAAAATCCAAGCCCTTTCATCCTAACTCTTATATATCTTGAGGCTCTTTGATATTTGAATTATTTTCTTTGTTTTTATGGTTGTCTGCCATATTTTCTCCTGGACCTGGGAGCTCTAGAATTTAAATACACACACACACTTTCTCTCTCTCTCTCTCTCTCTCTCTCTCTCTCTCTCTCTCTCTCTCTTTCTTTCTCTCTGTCTCTTTCTCTCTCTCCTTCTCTTTCTCTCTCTGTTTCTTTATTTTTCTCTCTCTTTCTCTTAAAATGTGTTTTTATGCGCTCTTTTTCTTTTACAGATTTCAAGAAATCCAACAATCCTAAAATGATATATCCTTGATTTGATTTTCAGGTGAATTGTTTTGTCCAATGAAATATTTTACCTTTTCTTCCATTTTTCCCTTCTTTTGATTTTATTTTATTTTTTTCTTATATCTCATGGGATCATTAACTTCCACTTTCCTAGTTCTAACTTGTAAAAGATTATTTTCTTCAACAAGCTTTTTGATCTATTTTTCCATTTGGTCAATTCATTTTTTTTTTCAATTCTATTTTTAAAGAATTTCTTTTCTTCGATAGATTTCTGTACTTCATTTTCTATTTGGACAATTCTACTTTTTAAGGATTTCTTCTATTCATGAATTTTTGTGCCTCTTTTACTATTTGGTCAATATTTTTTAAGGCATTATTTTACTTAGTATATTTTTCTTTCTTCTTTACCTAATTATTGACTATATTTTTTATCATTTTCTTCAGTCATTCTCATTTTCT
This sequence comes from Dasyurus viverrinus, assembly GCA_020854095.1. Taxonomy (NCBI): domain Eukaryota; kingdom Metazoa; phylum Chordata; class Mammalia; order Dasyuromorphia; family Dasyuridae; genus Dasyurus; species Dasyurus viverrinus. The sequence continues at coordinate 284,460,381 of CM036997.1, forward strand.
TTCCCAATTTTTCTTCTACTTCACTTACTTGATTTAAAACTCTTTTGAGTTCTTTTGTTTGGGACTGAGACTAATTCACATTTTTGTTTTAGACTTTTCATGGAATTATTCTGATGTCATCGTCTTTTTCTGAGTTTGTGTCTTCATCTTTTCTATCACCATAATAACTTTCTATGGTCAGGTTTTTTTTCCTTCAGTCTATTTCTTGACATCTAACTTTATTTGGTTCTGCTCCCAAGGTGGGAGAAAGGAATTTCCTGAAGTCTCAACCTTTTTTGCTGCCATTTATTGAGCTACTTCTAGGGGCTTTTTGGTTTTCGGTCCTGCCAAATTTTTATGATATAAAGAATAGTATGGTTATTGCTCTCCTGGTCTGTGCTCTAGTCTGTGAGCTATCATAAGGAAGCTTTTCCACTCCAGAACTGTGAACAGGGTCCATGAACTTCTGTAACTACAATTATTTAACTAGTAATTAATTTTGATTAACTAGTAATCTTTTTTAACTCTGAGACTGTGATCCACATCCAGGGCCAGCAAAGTGTTCATTGTAATCTCCTTCTGACCAATTGCCTGACCTCTTTACCATCAATGGCTTGTGAGCTCCTAAAGCTGCTTCTAATATTGATGAATTGTTTCTGAGGCATTCTGTTGGAGTCTCTGTGCAGCCTGCAGTGCTTACTTTGTATTGGGCTCTAGATCTGATGACCACAATGCTAAGAAAGATCTTTCCTGTCAACCTCCTAAGTTGTTTAGGTCTGGAAAATTGTTCTACCCAGACCTTTCGCTGATTTTGCCACTCCAGAACTCAATATGAGGTGTTATTTTAAGGTGCTTTGCAGGGAATTTGAGAGAATTCAGTTGTCTGTCTTTACTACACCTCTTTGGCTCAGCCTCCAGTACACTTCATTTAATATTATTTTCCTTCTTTTACTAAACTGAATCACTTTGGTGATATGTTCTTGGTGTTTTTATGACTTTTCTGCTCCCAATTTTCCCAGAATGACTATCAAAAAAATTTACTAACATATAATCTATACATTAATTGTAAACAACTCATTGGTGCTTTTGGTAATATAAAGAAGAACTTTAAGTTTTGACACTTCTTATGGAAAATGTAACTTCCAAGTGGTAAATTGGCCATTAATATAATGTGGTAATAATTTGCCTCAATTTTTAAAAATAAAATGATACAATTATAAAGCAATAAGCACTATTTTGATTGTACTTTTTGATTGCTAAATTGATCCTTTCCCTTACTATGTTTTCTCTACATTCATTTTATTAAATATAGTCTAGAATTTAATTAATGTTTAACATGAAAAATTGTGTTTGGTAATCAAATAAATTTTTATTAATTGGCTATGTTTTAAATCCTCATTTTCTAACAATACTGGCTCATTACCAAAGAATAATAATTCTAGTCAAGAAAATGAAATTCATCACTTTGCTAGAATTTTTCTAAGTTAATAAAGAAAACTTAATTTTTGTTGAATTACCTCTATTTAGGATGTTAATTCTCATCAAATCTCTTACCATATCTGCCTTGTGGTATAATAAGCAAATATGTAGTATAATAAGTATAATAAGCAACTAGTAAAGTTAGACTTTACTAGATACAAATGAAACATTTAGAAGCACAATTCTATTGTAATCCAAGAAATGTGTTTATTTAAATTTAATTGCCTACCAGAAAGGCCTCTTGAGTAATCACTTAATAACTGTATTTTTTGGTTCCAAACTATCTTTTTAAACAAAGATAAAAACTGTGATCAAAGCCAGTGGTAAAGACAAACACTATCCTTGATACAGCAAAGTAAGTACTAGAATAAAATAATTATTCAGAAACAATTGAGTTAGTATTTAGTATCATTAGGAAAAATAGTGGGTTGATATTTCCTTTTATATTAGCTAGGAAAAATGTAAACTGAAACTATAACAATAAGTATAGAAAAGACTTAAACCTACTTAATCTAGAGCCAATCAATTTACATATACAAAATAAATATTCTAATTATAAATTGTCATCATATTGCCATTCAAACAGGGCTCAACAGAAATTCTAATAGAAAATTAATTGTTAGTCTATTATCAATGATTACTTATATTGAAAGTTAAAAAAAAGTTATTCTTACTGAAAAAAAAAATTACTTCAGACATTTCTTAAAGATAGATTAATTCTTCCCCAATAACATGTGGTTATAAAAATTTTATATTTTAAAAATATCTTTTAGAATATTTTTTGAATAATCAAACATAAATATAAATCTAAAAATAACCCTATCAAAAAAGTCTGATATCTCTTATATGGGATGTTAATAAAATACACAATCATACAAAATCAAAGAAATTTTATATACATATATATATATATATATATATATATATATATTACCTCATCCTATAAACTGAAATGGAAGTATTAGCCATATGGGAAAGAATGATTCAAAAATTATTTTACTATTAATATTTTACAACTCATAATAAATAGCTGAATAATAATTGAATCCTAATTCCAGGTCTTGACTGAGCCACCTAACTACCCCATGTTACACAGTGAGTAAATAAATATTAAATAACTATTAAACACATTTTTATTAAATAACTGAATGAATAACTAATATTTTTGGAGGGGGGAGAAGAGGCTTTTTTATATATTTTCCCACAAAGATAAATGAAGATAAAGCAGAGAAAAATCTATGATTCCCTATGATAAATTAGGAGGCTTTTGTCTTTTAAAACTGAAGGGATGTAACGGGGCAGGGGGGGGGGGAATCCAGGACTGCAGAAAAAAATCAGCCAAAGTAATATGCTTCAATTAAATATTATTCAGATCAATTATCTGATGGCATATATTCTTTTTTTTTCCAAGTAGCATCTTTTTTTATTAACTTTTTATTGACAGAACCCATGCCAGGGTAATTTTTTACAACATTATCCCTTGCACTCACTTCTGTTCCGATTTTTCCCCTCCCTCCCTCCACCCCTTCCCCAGATAGCAAGCAGTCCTATACATGTTAAATAGGTTACAGTCGATATTGGATATAATATATGTGTGCACAACCGAACAGTTCTCTTGTTGCTCAGGGAGAATTGGATTTAGAAGGTATAAGTAATCCGGGAAGAACAAAAATGCAAGCAGTTTACATTCATTTCCTAGTGTTCTTTCTTTGGGTGTAGCTGCTTCTGTCCATCCTTGATCAATTGAAACTAAGTTAGATCTTCTCTTTGTTGAAGAAATCCATTACCATCAGAATACATCCTCATACAGTATCATTGTTGAGGTATATAATGATCTCCTGGTTCTGCTCATTTCACTCAACATCAGTTCATGTAAGTCTCGGATGGCATATATTCTGATAGCTTTTGAACCAGTCCAGTCTAATTCCAATCTATCACCTATTATTATGATTGTCTGTTGAAGACAATGTTTTGCTGATGACTTAAGTACCACCTTTTTCTTTGTACCCCAATGTATAAATGATACCTGATACTTAGAAAGCCTAATTGGTTCAATTTCATGACATCTGACATCTGAATGATTTGTTTGTCAAGCATGTGAAACTGTATTTTATTAGTTCAATACTAATATTTTTGGGATATGCTATATATAAATTGTGTGTATGCAAACATACACACAAAATATGCATTTATGCAAACCAATAATTTTAAAATAATCTCTCCTTGCCAGCTAATTGGTGCAGTGGATTGAGCATCAGCCCTGAAGTCAGGAAAACCTGAGTTCAAATCTCAGACACTTAACACTTCCTAGCTATGTGACTCTGGGCAAATCACTTAATCCCAATTGTCTCAGAAAAATTAAAAAAAAATTATCTTCTGGTACTATTTTCCATATCAGTCATTTTTCCAATGAGACATTCACTTTCTTTTGGTTAATTTTTTTTTAAATTTTGCTTTATTGTATCTTGATTTCTTGAAATGTTATTAACTCCCATTTTTGAAAGTCTATTTTTTTAAGGAATTATTTTGCTCAGTGAGCTTTTAAGTCTCCTTCACCAACTGGCCAATTTTGCTTTTTAAGGTATTCTTTTCATTACCTATTTTTAAAAATTTCCTTTTGCAGCACTTTCAATTCTTTTCACAATTTCTCCTCTCTCTCTCACTTGATTTTCAAAATCCCTTTGAGCTCTTCTATAGCCTAACACAATTCTTATTTTTTTCTTTTCTTTATTTTTCAATGTTGAACAACTTCAAAATTCCACTTGATGGCTGGCTTCCTGCTTTTCTTTTCTTTTCTTTTTGAACAATAGCTTTCTATTTTCAAAATATATGCAGACAGCTTTCAACATCCAACCTTACAATATTTTGTATTTCATTGTTTCCTCCCCCTTTCCCCAAAAACCTTGTTGTTGCTTTTTACAATGTTCTTTGGGCTCTACTCACTTCACTTAGCATTGGTTCATATAAGTCACTCCAGCCCATTCTGAAGCCATCCTGCTGATTGTTTTCTTATACAACAATAGTATTACATAGCATTCATAATACCGTAACTTGTTCAGCTATTAACTAACTGATGGCCATCCACTCAGTTTCTAGTTCCTTGCCATTACAAAAAGAAATGCTCCAAACATTTTTGCACATGTGGGTTCTTTTCCCTTTTTTATGATCTCTTTTGGATATGGGGCCAGTAGAGACACTGCTGAATCAAAGGGTACGCACAGTTTGATAGTCCTTTGGTTATAGTTCCATATTCTTTTCCAGAATGGTTGTATCTATTCACAACTCCACCAAAAATTTATTAGTGTCCTAGTTTTCCCACAACCCCTCTAACACTTATCATTATCTTTTCCTATCACCTTAATCTTCTAGGAGCCATGTAGTAATACCTCAAAATTGTCTTAATTTGCATTTTGCTGATCAATATTATTTTTTCATATGACTAGAAATGGTTATCTGAAAATTGTCTGTTCATATCCTTTGACCATTTATCAATTAAAGAATGGTTTGAATTCTTATAAATTTGAGTCAATTCTTCACATATTTTAGAAATGAGACCTTTATCAGAATCCTTGAATGTCAAAATTTCCCCTCAGCTTTCTGCTGCCTTTCTAATCATGGCTGCATTGCTTTTGTTTGTAAAAAACCCTTTTTAATTTGTTTAATTAATAATATCTTTTTATTTTCAAGATATATGCAAAGATAGTTTTTAACACATACCCTTGCAAAGTCTCATATTCCAATTTTTTTCTCTGTCCCTTTCCCCACTCCCTTTCTTAAATGACAAGTAATCCAATATATGTTAAACATTAATAATTCTTCTATACATGTCTAAAATTATCATGCTGCACAAAAAAATCAGATCAAAAGGGAAAGAAATGAGATAAAAAACAAAAAAGCAAGCAAACAACAACAAAACAAGTGGAAATGATCCTCATTCAGGCCCAACAATCTTCTTTTGGAATGCAGAAGGCTCTGTCCTTCACAAGTCCACTGGAACTGGCCTGAATCACTTTGTTGTTTAAAAGAGCCATGTCCTTCAGAATTGATCATCATATAATTGTCTTGTTGCTGTGTACAATGTTCTCTTGGTTCTATTCACTTCACTTAGTATCAGTTCATGTAAGTCTCTTCAGCTTACTGGACATTTCTTGTTGGCCCTGGAATATGGAAGAAGTGAGTTCAAAAGCAGCTTCACATTCTTCCTACATCTGGGATCTTGTTATTTGACCTTTGTCTATGTCATTCTCATCCCTTGTAAAATAGAGATAATACTATCATCTATCTTGCAGAATTTTTTGTGATGTTCAACTGAGATCATATTTATTAAAACAATTATCACAGTGCCTGGTACATAATGACTACTACATGTAAGTTTATTTCTTTTCCTTTCAGCTCAACAAACAATAAACATATTTCATGTATAAGGTATTTGCTTGGTGATGTGAAAGATAAAAAATGAATAAAAATATCTTTATTGTTCTCAAAATTTACTATCTAAAGGAAGAGATTATAAATTGGTAGAAAAAATTAAATTAGACTCATAAAAGATACAAATTTCTGTGATAATTTTAATGAGAATAATTCTTAGTATCAGCAGACAGTCTGTCATGGCTGAGGTAGCCTTTGAGTTGTCTTAAAGCACAGGAAGTTTTTCAACAAATAGAGAGGGAGAAGGGATAGGAAAGAGTACATGGATCCTAGACATAAGAAATAATTCAAGAATAGGCAGAGAGGAAGAAAACATAAAACATGTTAATAAAGTTACAATTAAGGTGATTTAGTTAGAATATAAAATATTCTGGAGAGTAAATTAGGGACTGATTATGGGGATTCTTGAATGACAAATTAATTTTTTGACTTTATGGAATACAATGGGTATCACTTAAGATTTTGAACAAAGAATAATAAAAACAGGTTGAGAGACACATGGCTAGACAGAAAATTTTCCTGAAAAAGATCTGGTGGTTTTACTGGACTGGCTCAATATCAATCAGCCACAAAAACTATTATTGTTATACTAAAAGAGATATTGCATCCAGAAATACAGAAGTCTCTATCTTATATATTGGTCAAACCACACTGGTAGCACTGTATTTAGTTTTAGATGTTACAGGTTAAGAACCCTGAATGTTGGACTTCTGGCCAAGATGGCAGAGAGGACACGCACATCTCTTTAAACTCTGACTTTGCTCTCAGAATACTTTATTTTATGACAAGACCTCGGAATTAGTGCTTGACTGAAAAAAAAAAAAAACCAAAAATAATTACCAACAGAAGATATCCTCGAAATCTGCCAGAAAAGGTCTGTTTTTGCTCTCAGGTAGGGATGGTTAGATCCGGCACAGACAGAAGGCAGAAAGAGAAAACACAGCAGGCAGTGAAAGTAGGGAAGGCAGCTCACATTGAGCAGACCTGAGGGGGGAGGATTGTGATCTCAGCTGTTTTTGTGGGAAGAAATTTACCACAGTGAGGCTACTTTGCTCTGGCAGCAAACCAGTAGATCAGCAGAGAAAGTATAAACACAGGGGGTAAAAACTATAATCCCGAAAAGCTATGGTCTCTCAGGAACTGGCCATACCCACCCAAAGTGTCTCAGCAGGCTCTCAGAGTCTCAGAGCTCAGCACAGACACAGCACACCCATTGCTGTCTCGCTAATGTCTCACTGCTGCCCCCTGCAGTCTGTAGAGGAAGTTCGATATTACCATCCAGCCCCACCCCATGTAAAAAAAAAAAAAAAGCAGACTACATTTGTTTTTTTTTTTTTGTTGTTGTTGTTATTAGTTTGTTGTCCTTGACTTGTCTTTGAAAAAATGAGCAAAAAATTTAAACGGGCTGTAACTATAAATAGCTTCTATATGGATAGAGAGCAAACTCAAAATCTAGCAGAGTCCACATTAAATGATCGAAGGGCTGGGAATCTGATATTCCAAAAGCCTAAGGAACTTGATCTGAAGGCAAAAATAAATTACCCAGACAAAATGAGCATTTTTTCCAGTGAAGAAGATGGACATTCAATGAAATAAGTGAATTTCATCTATTTCTGACGAAAAAACTGGAATGAAACAAAAAGTTTTGTCTCCAAATATAGGACTCAAGAGAAATGTAAAAAGGTAAAATGAACTCTTGGGAGCTATATTTCTGTTACAAAGATATATAAAGAATAAATGTATAATTTGTTCTAGAAACTAGAAGTGGAAAGGTAATTGTACTAGAAAAAAAGTAAAGTGGGGGTACTACATCTCATGAAGAGGCAAAGGAAACCTATTACAAATGAGAGAAAAAAAGGAGGGGGAAGAACATAGTGTGTATCTTAATCTCATCAGAATTGGCTTAAAGAGAAAAAATATTAGACATATTTGATCTATGGTAAAACTTCTCCCACCTTATTGAAAAGTGTGAGGGGAAAAGTCAAAAAAGAAGGAGTAAGACAAGCAGGAGGGAATACAGAAATTGTGAGGAAAGGGGGTAAGATAGGGGAAGGAACTTTAAGGTGGGAGCAGGGATACTAAAAAGAGAGGACTGTGAGAAGCAAATGATGCTCACAAGATTAATACTGGGGAGGAGGGGAAGGGGGAAGGAAAGGAGAAAAGCACAAGCAAGGGTTCACAAGATGGCAAATAATGCCGAATTAGTAATTTTAACCATAAATGTGAATGGGGTAAACTCCCCCATAAAGAGGAAGCTGTTAGCAGACTGTATTAAAAGCCAGAATCCTACAGTATGTTGTTTACAGGAAACACACCTGAAGCAGGGAGATACAGACAGAGTAAAGGTAAAAAGGTTAGAGCAGAATCTACTATGTTTCAGGTGAAATCAAAAAAGCAGGGGTAGCCATCCTGATCTCAGATCAAGCAAAAGCAAATATTGATGTAATTAAAAGAGATAAAGAAGGGCACAATATATAGCTAAAGGGTACCATAGATAATGAAATAATATCAATATTAAACATATATGCACCAAGTGGTATAGCATTTAAATTCTTAAAAGAGAAATTAAGAGAGTTGCAAAAAGAAATAGGCAGCAAAACTATAATAGTTGGAGATCTCAACCTTGCACTCTCAGAATTACCTAAATCAAACCACAAAATAAATAAGAAAGAAGTCAAAGAAGTAAATAGAATACTAGAAAAGTTAGATATGATAGATTTTTGGAGAAAACTAAATGGAGACAGAAAGAAGTACAGCAATTCATGGAAATTATACAAAAATTGACCATATATTAGGACAAAAAATTCTCAAATTCTAATGAATTAAGGCAGAAATAGTAAATGCATCCTTTTCAGACTATGATGCAATGGAAATTACGTTCAATAAAAAGCCAGGGGAAAATAAACCAAAAAAAATTGGAAACTAAATAATCTCATACTAAAGAATGATTGGGTGAAACAGCAAACCATGGATATAATTAATAACTTCACTCAAGAAAATGACAACAATGAGACGTCATACCAAAATGTGTGGGATGCAGCCAAAGCAGTAATAAGGGGAAATTTCATATCTCTAGAGGCCTACTTGCATAAAATAGAGAAAGAGAAGGTCAATGAATTGGGCTTGCAACTAAAAATGCTAGAAAAGGAACAAATTAAAAACCCCCAGTCAAACACTAAAGTTGAAATACTAAAATTAAAAGGAGAGATTAATAAAATTGAAAGTAAAAAATTTGAATTAATTAATAAAACTAAGGTTTGGTTCTATGAAAAACCAAACAAAACAGATAAATCCTCTGTAAAATCTGATTAAAAAATAGGAAAGAGGGGGGGCGGAGCCAAGATGGCGGAGAAGACACACGAGACTTTCTAAACTCTTCTCTTACCCTCTATCAATATTATATATCGAGCCTCAATAATATCCTTGACTGATACAATTCGCAAAGATAAGAAGTAGAACAACTCACCGGCCGAAGAAAACCTGCAGTCTCACCAGAGAAGGTTGGTTCTGGGGCCCAGGGAGAGAGACCAGCACAGACAGGGAGAGAAATTAGGTTCCGAGGAGAGTCTCAAACCGGAAGTGAGAGCACAGATCTCAGCACAAGCCGCAGCCACAACCCGCAGTACGGGGCTTTTCCTTGGGGCAGCTGCGATCCTGCACGGCAGGAGGGTTCAGCACAGATTAGCCTCCAATCTGCACAGCGGAGGGCTCAGCTTGGGGCCATAGAGCTTGCACCGGCCGATTTGCTTCAGGCAGAGACACGGGGCGGGGAGAGTTCCCGGGCAGAGCTCTCTAAAATCAGCAGTCTGTGGACAGCTGCTAATACTCACAGTCCCACAAGAGGCTCCGGCCTGGGGCGACGAAACTCTCTCCCCTAATTTCTAGTCTAAAAGCGATCTCTAATATATACGGCCCAAAGGACCCCTTTCCAAAGCTCAGCCAGCGCTGAATCCACTTCCTGCTGGGGGAAGGGAAAACTCTCACTCAGAGCTCTCCCACACAATCAGAGCCGGTAATCCTTTTATCTCTCCCTGTTCTGCAGAGGAAGCTGGTAATCCCCTTGCCTAGGAGAAATACCCTTAAGGCTTTAAAACATGAATAAAAAGATGAAAAGAACAATTGACAGCTTCTATGCAGAAAAAGAGCAGGTCAACAAACCTGAAGAGATAGCAAACAGCAAAAATGCATCAGACTGTCCTCCTTTACATAATGCTCTCCTAGAAGAGACCATTAAAAGTCTCAAAAGAGAGTTAGAAGATAAATGGGGAAAGGAAAGGGAAGCCTTACAAGAGAGCAACAACTTCCTGAGAAACGAATTGGAAAAGTTAAAAAATTATCAGGAAGCGCAGGGAAACAAAATTTGTGAACTGGAAAGAATAAAAAAATCTCAGGAAAGTAAGAAATGTGCACTAGAAAATAGGATTTGCGAATTGGAAAAGACAAAGAACTCACAAGAAAATAGGATTTGCGAATTAGAAAAAGAAAATATTTCACTAAAAAAAAAAAAATTAGTGAAATAGAAAAAAATTCCACAGACCAAAACAATACATTTAAAACCTCAATTGGACAAATACAGAAAGAAGTAAAAAAAGCTAATGAAGAAATTAATTCTTTAAAAATTAGAACTGAACAAGTAGAAACTAATGATTCATTGAGACAGCAAGAATCAGTCAAGCAAAACCAAAAAATTGACAAACTGGAAAAAACCATGGATTATCTACTTGCAAAAACGACAGACTTGGAAAATAGATCTAGGAGAGATAATCTGAGGATTATTGGACTTTCTGAAAACTATGATGAAAAAAAGAGCCTAGATATTATTTTACAAGAAATCATCAAAGAGAACTGCCCAGATGTAATAGAATCAGAAGGTAAAATAGGTATTGAAAGAATTCATCGAACACCTTCTGAAAGAAACCCTAAAATAAAAACCCCAAGGAATATTGTGGCCAAATTCCAGAACTATCAGATTAAAGAAAAAATTTTACAAGCAGCCAAAAAAAAAAACCATTTAAATACCGAGGTGCCACAATAAGGATTACCCAAGATCTGGCTGCCTCCACATTGAAGGAAAGAAGGGCCTGGAATATGATATTCCGAAAGGCACAAGAACTTGGGATGCAGCCAAGAATAAACTACCCAGCTAAGCTGAGCATTTTCTACCAGGGAAGAAGATGGACATTTAATGAAATAAATGAATTCCATTTGTTTCTGAAGAAAAAACCAGAACTAAACAAAAAATTTGATCTCCAACCATAGAACTCAAGAGATGCAGAAAAGGTAAAAATAACTCTTGAAAATTGTATTTCTGTTGTGGATATACAAAAAATATACATGTATAATTTGATTGTACTGATATATCATAAAAAGGGGAAGTAGATATGGAAAAGGGATGATGGCAGAATAAGATGGGAAGGAGGGATAAAAAGAGGGAAACCACATCCCATAAAGAGGCAAAGGACACTTATCATATCTGAGGGAATTTAGAGAGGGGGAGGAACATTGTGTGAATCTTACTCTCATCAGATTTGGCCCAAAGAAGAAATAATTGACATTTGTTTTAGAGAAAATTCTCTCTCACCTCATTGAAAAGGGGGGAGAGGAAAAGGGAAAAGAAAAAGAGTAATAAGGGAAGGAAGGGGAAAAGACTCAAAGGGGGGGAGGGAGAGATTATAAAGGGGGTAAGCATTGTAATACAAGAAGGGTATATAAGTTTAAAAGGGGGTAAGAGGGTTGGGGGAGGCAAGAATAAGTAAAACATAATCTGGGGTTATTAGGATGGCAGGAAATACAGATTTAGTAATTCTAACCGTAAATGTGAATGGGATGAACTCCCCTATAAAGAGGAGGCAGATAGCAGATTGGATCAAAAATCAGAACCCTACAATATGTTGTTTACAAGAAACACATTTAAAGCAGGGAGATACATATAGAGTAAAGGTAAAAGGCTGGAACAAAATCTACTATGCTTCAGGTGAAGTCAAAAAAGGAGGGGTAGCCATCCTTATCTCAGATCAAGCAAAAGCAAAAATTGATCTAATTAAAAGAGATAAGGAAGGCAATTACATCCTGCTAAAGGGTAGCATAAACAACGAAGCAATTTCAATATTAAACATATATGCACCAAGTGGTAGGGCATCCAACTTCCTAAAGGAGAAGTTAAGAGAGTTGCAAGAAGAAATAGACAACAAAACTGTAATAGTGGGAGATCTCAACCTTGCACTCTCAGAATTAGACAAATCAAATCACAAAACAAACAAGAAAGAAATTAAAGAAGTAAATAGAATATTAGAAAAATTAGGTATGTTAGATCTTTGGAGAAAATTGAATGGAGATAGAAAGGAATATACTTTCTTCTCAGCAGTTCATGGAACCTATTCAAAAATTGACCATATATTAGGACATAAAGACCTCAAAATTAAATGCAAGAAAGCAGAAATAGTAAATGCTTTCTTTTCAGATCATGATGCAATAAAAACTACATTCAACAAAAAGGTAGGGGGAAATAGACCAAAAAGTAATTGGAAACTAAACAATCTCATCTTAAAGAATGATTGGGTGAAGCAGCAAATTATAGATACAATTAATAATTTCACCCAAGATAATGACAATGATGAGACGTCATACCAAAATTTATGGGATGCAGCCAAAGCAGTAATAAGAGGGAATTTTATATCTTTAGAAGCTTACTTAAATAAAGCAGAGAAAGAAAAGATTAATGAATTGGGCTTGCAACTAAAAAAACTAAAAAAAGACCAAATTAAAACCCCCCAATCTAATACTAAATTGGAAATTCTAAAATTAAAAGGAGAAATTAAAAATATTGAAAGTAAAAAAACTATTGAACTAATTAATAAAACTAAGAGTTGGTTCTATGAAAAAGCCAATAAAATAGATAAGCCTTTGGTAAATCTGATTAGAAAAAGGAGGGAGGAAAATGAAATTAGTAGTCTTAAAAATGAAAAGGGAGAACTTTCCACCAATGAAGAAGAAATCAGAGAAATAATAAGGAGTTATTTTGCTCAACTTTATGCCAATAAATTTGATAACCTAAGTGAAATGGATGACTACCTACAAAAATATAGACTTCCCAAACTAACAGAGGAGGAAGTAAATTGCTTGAATAGTCCCATTTCAGAAAAAGAAATAGAACAGGCAATTAAAGAACTCCCTAAGAAAAAATCCCCAGGACCAGATGTATTTACATGTGAATTTTACCAAACATTTAAAGAACAATTGGCCCCAATGCTATATAAATTATTTGATAAAATAGGGAATGAAGGAGTCCTACCAAATTCCTTCTATGACACAGACGTGGTACTGATACCTAAACCAGGTAGGTTAAAATCAGAGAAAGAAAATTATAGACCCATCTCCCTAATGAATATTGATGCTAAAATCTTAAATAAGATATTAGCAAAAAGACTACAGAAAATCATCACCAGGATAATACACTATGATCAAGTAGAATTTATACCAGGAATGCAGGGCTGGTTCAATATTAGGAAAACTATCAATATAATTGGCCATATTAACAACCAAATTAACAAAAACCACATGATCATCTCAATAGATGCAGAAAAGGCATTTGACAAAATCCAACATCCATTCCTATGAAAAACACTTGAGAGTATAGGAATAAATGGACTTTTCCTTAAAATAATCAGCAGCATTTATTTAAAACCATCAGTAAGCATCATATTTAATGGAGACAAACCGCAACCATTCCCAATAAGATCTGGAGTAAAACAAGGTTGCCCACTATCACCCTTACTATTTAATATTGTATTAGAAACGCTAGCTGTGGCAATAAGAGCTGAGAAAGAGATTAAAGGAATAAGAATAGGTAATGAGGAAACCAAACTATCACTCTTTGCCGATGACATGATGGTATATTTAGAGAACCCCAGAGATTCTACTAAAAAGTTATTAGAAACAATTCACAACTTTAGCAAAGTTGCTGGTTATAAAATAAACCCACATAAGTCATCAGCATTCTTATATATCACTAACAAAATCCAACAGTCAGAGTTACAAAGAGAAATTCCATTTAAAGTAACTACTGATAATATAAAATATTTAGGAATCTATCTGCCAAGGGAAAATCAGAAACTTTATGAGCAAAATTACAGACCACTTTTCACACAAATTAAGTCTGAGCTAACCATTTGGAAAAATATTAAATGCTCTTGGATAGGGCGAGCAAACATAATAAAGATGACAAAATTACCTAAACTAATTTATTTATTTAGTGCTATACCAATCAGACTCCCAAAAAACTATTTTAATGACCTAGAAAAAATAACAGCAAAATTCATATGGAAAAACAAAAGGTCAAGAATTTCAAGGGAATTAATGAAAAAAAAATCAAATGAAGGTGGCTTAGCTGTACCAGATCTAAAACTATATTATAGAGCAGCAGTTACCAAAACCATTTGGTACTGGCTAAGGAATAGATTAGTTGATCAGTGGAATAGGTTAGGTTCAAGGGATAAAATAGTCAATAAATATAGCAACATAGTCTTTGACAAACCCAAAGACTCCAGCTTCTGGGATAAGAACTCACTGTTTGATAAAAATTGCTGGGAAAATTGGAAACTAATATGGCAGAAACTAGGCATTGACCCACACTTAACACCGTACACCAAGATAAGGTCAAAATGGGTGCATGACCTAGGCATAAAGAATGAAGTTATTAATAAATTAGAGGAACACAGGATAGTTTACCTCTCAGACCTGTGGAAGGGGAAGGACTTTATGACCAAAGCAGAACTAGAGATCATTACTGATCACAAAATAGAAAATTTCGATTATACCAAACTGAAAAGTTTTTGTACAAACAAAATTAATGCAGACAAGATTAGAAGGGAAACAATAAATTGGGAAAATATTTTTACAGTCAAAGGTACTGATAAAGGCCTCATTTCCAAAATATATAGAGAATTAACTCTAATTTATAAAAAATCAAGCCATTCTCCAATTGAAAAATGGTCAAAGGATATGAACAGACAATTCTCAGATGAAGAAATTGAAACTATTTCTAGTCATATGAAAAGATGCTCCAAGTCACTATTAATCAGAGAAATGCAAATTAAGACAACTCTAAGATACCACTACACACCTGTCAGATTGGCTAAGATGACAGGAAAAAATAATAATGATTGTTGGAGGGGATGTGGGAAAACTGGGACATTGATGCATTGTTGGTGGAGTTGTGAACGAATCCAACCATTTTGGAGAATAGTTTGGAATTATGCTCAAAAAGTTATTAAACTGTGCATACCCTTTGATCCAGCAGTGTTACTACTGGGTTTATATCCCAAAGAGATTATAAAGCAGGGAAAGGGACCTGTATGTGCACGAATGTTTGTGGCAGCCCTTTTTGTAGTGGCTAGAAACTGGAAACTGAATGGATGTCCATCAGTTGGAGAATGGCTGAATAAATTGTGGTATATGAATACTATGGAATATTACTGTTCTGTAAGAAATGACCAACAGGAGGATTTCAGAAAGGCCTGGAGAGACTTACATGAACTGATGCTGAGTGAAATGAGCAGGACCAGGAGAACATTATATACTTCAACAACAATACTATATGATGACCAGTTCTGATGGACCTGGCCATCCTCAGCACCGAGATCAACCAATTCATTTCCAATGGAGCAGTAATGAACCGAACCAGCTACGCCCAGAGAAAGAACTTTGGGAGATGACGAAAAACCATTACATTAAATTCCCAATCTCTATATTTATGCCCACCGACATATTTGATTTCCTCCACAAGCTAATTGCACAATATTTCAGAGTCTGATTCTTTTTAAACAGCAAAATAATGTTTTGGTCATGAATACTTATTGTGTACCTAATTTATATTTTAATGTATTTAACATCTACTGGTTATCCTGCCATCTAGGAGAAGGGGTGGGGGGCGGGAGGTGAAAAATTGGAACAATAGATTTGGCAATTGTTAATGCTGTAAAGTTATCCATGCATATAATCTGTAAATAAAAGACTATTAAAAAAAATAGGAAAGAGGAAAATCAAATTGTTAGTCTTAAAAATAAAAAGGGAGAACTGGCCACCAATGAAGAGGAAATTAGAGGAGTTACTTTGCCCAGCTTTATGTAAATAAATTCGATAACTTAAATGAAATGGAAGAATACCTTCAAAAACATAGCTTTCCCAGATTAATAGAGGAACTAGTAAATTGGTTAAACAGTCCCATTTTAGAAAAAGCAGAATAAGCTGTTAAACAACTAAGAAAAAATCCCCAGGACTAGATGGATTCACACATGATTTCTACCAAACATTTAAAGCACAATTAATTCCAATTCTAGATAAACTATTTGAAAAAATAGGGATTACCAAATTCCTTTTATGACACAGACATGGTAGTGATACCTAAATCAGGTAGGTTGAAAATATAGGAAGAAAAATGTAATGCTAAAATCTTAAATAAAATATTAGCAAAAAGACTACAGAAAATTATCCCCAGGATAATACAATGACCAAGGAGGATTTATACCAAGAATGCAGGGATGGTTCAATATTAGGAAAACTATTGGCATAATTGACTATATCGATAAACAAATTAACAAAAACCATATGATCATCTCAATAGATGCAGATTTGATAAATCCATTTGATAAAATCCAACATCCATTTCTAATAAAAACACTTCAGAGTATAGGAATAAATGGACTTTTCCTTAAAATATTCAGTAGCATCTATTTAAAACCATCAGTAAGCATCATATGTAATGGGGATGAAAAGGAACCATTCCCAGTAAGATCAGGAGTGAAACAAGGTTGACCATTATCATCATTATTATTCAATATTGTATTAGAAATGCAAGCCTCAGCAATAGGAGTTGAGAAAGAGATTAAGGGAATTAGAGTAGCTAATGAGGAAACCAAATATGATGGTATACTTAGAGAACTCCAGAGATTCTACTAAAAAGCTATTAGAAACAATTCACAACTTTAGCAAAGTTGCACGATAAAAAATAAATCCACATAAATCCTCAGCATTTTTATAAATCGCCAACAAAATCCAACAGCAAGTGATACAAAGAGAAACTCCATTCAAAATAACTGTCGATAGCATAAAATATTTGGGAATCTACCTACCATAGGAAAGTCAGGAATTATATGAGCAAATTTACAAATTTATTTCCACACAAATAAAGTGAGATTTAAATAATTGCAAAAATATTAAGTGCTCTTGAATAGGCCGAGCAAATATAATAAAGATGACACTCCCTAAACTAATCTATTTATTTAGTGCTATATCAATTAGACTCTCAAGAAACTATATTAATGACCTAGAAAAAATAACAACAAAATTCATATGAAAGAACAAAAAGTCAAGAATTTTAAGGAAATTAATGAAAAAAAAAATCAAATGAAGGTGGCCTAGATGTCCCTGATCTAAACCTATATTATAAAGCTGCGGTCATCAAAACTATTTGGTATTGGCTAAGAAACAGATTAGTTGATCAGTGGAATAGGTTAGGTTCACAGGACAAAATAGTCAATAACTATAGGAATCTAGTATTTGACAAACCCAAAGATCCTATCTTTTGAAATAAGAATTTATCTGTCAAAAACTGCTGGGAAAACTGGAAATTAGTATAGCAGAAATTAGGCATGGACCCACATTTAACACCCTACACCAAGATAACATTAAAATGGGTTCATGATTTAGGCATAAAGAACGAGATTATAAATAAATTAGAGCAACATAGGATAGTTTATGTCTCAGACTTGTGGAGGAGAAAGAAATTTATGACCAAAAATGAACTAGAGACCATTACTGATCACAAAATAGAAAATTTTGATTACATCAAATTAAAAAGCCTTTGTACAAACAAATGCAAACAAAATTAGAAGAGAAGTAACAAACTGGAAAAACATTTTACAGTTAAGGTTATGATAAAGGCCTCATTTCCAAAATATATAGAGAATTGACTCTAATTTATAAAACAATCAAGCCAATCTCCAAATTGATAAATGATTGAAGGATCTGAACAGACAATTTTCAGATAATGAAATTGAAACTATTTCCACTCATATGAAAGGGTGTTCCAAATCACTATTGATCAGAGAAATGCAAATTAATACAACTCTGAGATATCACTACACACCTCTCAGATCGGCTAAAATGATAGGAAAAGATAATTATAAATGTGGAAGGGGATGTGAGAAAACTGGAACATCAATACGTTGTTGGTGGAGTTGTGAACTGATTCAACCATTCTGGAGAGCTCTTTGGAACTATGCCTAAAAGGCTATCAAACTGTGCATACCCTTTGATCCAGCAGTGTTTCTACTGGGCTTGTATTCCAAAGAGATTATAAAGGAGGGAAAGGGACCCACATGTACAAAAATGTTTGTGGCAGTCCTTTTTGTAGTGGCAAGAAACTGGAAACTGAATGGATGTCCATCAATTGGAGAATGGTAGAGTAAATTGTGGTTCATGAATGTTATGGAATATTATTGTTCTGTAAGAAACAATCAGCAGGATGAATACAGAGAGGATTGGTGAGACTTACATGAACTGATGCTGAGTGAAATGAGAAGAATCAGGAGATCATTATATACCTCAACAGCGATCCTGTATGAGGACGTATTCTGATGGAAGTAGATTTCTTTGACAAAGAGAAGATCTTACTTAGTTTCAATTGATCAAGGATGGACAGAAGCAGCTACACCCAAAGAAAGAACACTAGGAAATGAATGTAAACTGCTTGCATTTTTGTTCTTCCTCCTGGGTTATTTATACCTTCTAAATCCAATTCTCCCTGAGCAACAAGAGAACTGTTCAGTTCTGCACACATATATTGTATCCAAGATCTACTGTAACCTGTTTAACATACATAGGACTGCTTGCCCTCTGGGGGAGGGGGTGGAGAGAAGGAGGGGAAAAATTGGAACAGAAGTGAGTGCACGGGATCATGTTGTAAAAAATTATCCTGGCATGGGTTCTGTCAATAAAAAGTTATTTTAAAAAAAGAAAGAAAGAAACAAATGGTATTTATCTGTTTCATTAAATGTCCATCTTCTTCCCTGGAGAAAATGCTCAGCTTAGCTGAGTAGTTTATTATTGGTTGCATTCCAAGTTCTGAAAGTCAAAAGACTTTCAGAATATCAGATTCCAGGCCTTTTGATCTTTTAATGTGGAAGCAGCTAGATCTTGAGTGATTTTTATTGTGGGACCTCAGTATTTCAATTGTTTTTGTCTGGCTGCCTGCAATATTTTTTCCCTTAGTCTGATAGTTCTGAAATTTAGCCACAATATTCCTTGGAGTTTTCATTTTAGGGTCTCTTTCAGAAGGTGTTCAAATGAATTCTTTCAATGTCTATTTTATCTTCTGTTTCTATTACATCTGGAAAGTTCTCTTTGATGATTTCCTATAAAATAGTGTCTAAGCACTTTTTTCCATCATAATTTTCAGGAAGCCCAATAATCCTCAGATTATCTCCTAGATCTAATTTTCAGGGCTGTTGTTTTTTCCAAGTAGATATTTAATATTTTTTCTATTTTTTCATTTTTTGGTTTTGCTTGATTGATTCTTGATGTTTCAACGAATCATTCATTCTATTTTACTCAGTTCTGATTTTTAATGAGTTATCTTCCTCATTAACTTTTTTTTTACTTCTTTCTGTTTATGTATAATTGAGTTTTTAAATGAGTTGTTTTGCTCTATGGAATTGTTTTTCCATTTCATTACTATTATTTTTATTTTTTAATGAGCTAGTTTCTTGTTCCAATTCACAAATCCCACTTTACTGGGAGTTCTTTATCTTTTCCAATTCACAAATTCTGTTTCCCTGGGAGTTGTTTACCTTTCCATTTCACATTTTAGGGAATTGTTTTCTTTTTCAAATTTTTCTTTAACTGAGTTATATGCCTTTTCCATACTTTCTTGAAGAGCTTCTCTTTCCTTTCTCCATTTTTCTTCTAGCTCTCTTTTAAGATCTTTTATAATTTCTTTTAGGAGAGTCTTGTGTGATGGGGACCAGGCTATATCCTTTTTGGGGTTTTTTTCTGGAGACTGTCTGCTATTAGTCTCTTCAAGGTTGGAAACATGCTTTCTTTCTTTATAGAAGCTATCTATAGTTTGAGGTCACTTTGCTTTTTTACTCATTTTTTAAAAAAGCTCTTGTAAAGGAAGCTGATAACCTCCTTGCTCTAAAGGCTTCCTTTACAGAACAGAGACAGATATACAGTAGCTGTTCTGTGAATGGTCTCCTAGGAGTGGCTGAGCTGTGAAAGTGCCACTGCCCTGGGAAGAGCCCCACTGTGCAGAAATGTGACTACCCCAAACAGAGCCCTACTGTGAAGTTGTTACTGCCCTGTGCAGAGATGTTGAGGAGTGCAGCTGCACTGTGACTCGTGCTGATTCACTCCCAGTGCTGGGTGAGTGTGGCCAAGTCCTATTATGCTCTGGTGTTTGGGGTACATGCTACCTTTGTTTTGTGTGTAACTTCTCTGCTAAACTACTGCTTTGCAACCAAAGCAGAGCATCCAACCTATGGTAGAGTCCTCCCTGCAAATGCTCCATTCCCAGAGACCACCCCTACCCAGTCCACTCAGAGTACCAGTCTCCGTCTTCTGCCTCCCTGCCTGGGCTGGCTTCCTCCTGCCAGATCAACAAGAAAAAAACCCCAAATGGAATCTGCTTTTTTGGGGGACGGGCTAGGTGGTATTATTGAGCTTCCTCTACAGACAGCTGGGGCAGCAGTGGTATTTCAAAGACTGAATTTGGTAAATAGTAAGTGATGGTTGAAGGGAGCTTAGAATAAAGCTTGTATCCACTCCACCATCTTGGTTCTGCCCCCTCAGGAAATTATCAAGGATAATTTTCCTGATATTTTAGAGCCAGGCAGTAAAATAGAAACTGAGAAAATTTATAAATCACCTCCTGAAAGATGAAAACTCCCAGAAGTTTTAAAGCTAAATTCTGAAACTATCAAGTAAATGAGAATATAATGCAAGCTGTCAGAAAGAAAAAAAAATCAAGTATAGTAGAACTACAATCAGAATACACAAGATTTAACAGCTTCTACATTTAAGAAATGTGATTTTCCAATACAGTGTTCAGGAGATAATCAGAAAAGGGATATCATAAGGAACTTAATTAGGTCAATCTGTTTCATTCCTACATAGGAAGAAGATACTTGTAACTCATTAGAAGTTCCCCATTATTATAGCAGTTGGAAGAAAAAAAATATATATACAGTATAAGTTGAATGTGAAGAGATGATATTTTAAGAAATAAAGGGGTGAGAAAGGAATGTACTGCAGGAAAGGGAAAAGATGGGGTAGGATAGTATAAATTATCTTCTATAAAAGAGGCAAGAAAAACACAGTGAAAGGGAAGAGGATGATGGGGATGGGGGAGAAATGAATGAACCTTACTCTCACTGGAATTGGGTCAAAGAGGAAATAACATACACACTCAATATAGGTATAGAAATCTAACTCACCCTGCAGGAAAGTAAGTGGAAAGGAGGATACTGAGGGAGGAGGTGGTTAGAAGTAAAATACTTTTTTTTCTTTCTTTTTTTATTATAATAACTTTATATTGACAGAACCCATGCCAGGATAATTTTTTACAACATGATCCCTTGCACTCACTTCTGTTCCGATTTTTCCCCTCTCTCACTCCACCCCCTCCCCTAGATGGCAAGCAGTCCTATATATATATAATTTTTTTCCAAGTTTGGGAGGTAAGAATTTTAATTTCAGAAATGCAAACCAATTAGGTAATATCATAGCAAATTTATTCTCAACAAAAACCAAATTAGGATGATTGTTTTTCCCCCACTAATAAAATAGAATAAATGATATTTAGTATCTTCTTTAACTTGATTCCTAGACTTATATAATTTGCCTCTTAGTCAGGTTTTGTATATACATCTAAATAATATTTATTTCTCTTCTTTTACAGGTAAACAAATTGAAGCTAACAGTGGTTACATTACTTTCGAAGACACAAAGGTAGTGTCAAAAGTTTTGAACTCTAGTTCTCTCACTCAAAATTTGATATTTATTTAATTTGCACTATGCTGTCATCTTTTTTTTTTATTTAATAGCCTTTTATTTACAGGTTATATGCATGGATAACTTTACAGCGTTAACAATTGCCAAACCTCTTGTTCCAATTTTTCACCTCTTACCCCCCACCCCCCCCCAGATGGCAGGATGACCGGTAGATGTTAAATACATTACAATATAAATTAGATACTCAATAAGTATACATGACCAAAACATTATTTTGCTGTATAAAAAGAATCAGACTCTGAAATATTGTACAATTAGCTTGTGAAGGAAATAAAAAATGCAGGTTGGCATAAATATAGGGATTGGGAATTCAATGTAATGGTTTTTAGTCATCTCCCAAAGTTCTTTCTCTGGGCGTAGTTAGTTCAGTTCATTACTGCTCCATTAGAAATGATTTGGTTGATCTCGTTGCTGAGGATGGCCAGGTCCATCAGAACTGGTCATCATACGGTATTGTTGTTGAAGTATATAATGATCTCCTGGTCCTCAAGCAGTCCTATATATGTTGAATACATCGCAGTATGTTCTAGATACAATATATGTGTGCAGAACCAAACAGTTCAAATTGGATTCAGAAGGTAAAAATAACCCTGGAAGAAAAACAAAAATGCAAACAGTTAACATTCATTTCCTGGTGTTCTTTCTTTGGGTGTAGCTGCTTCTGTCCATCATTGATCAATTGAAACTGAGTTAGTTCTCTTTGTCAAAGAAATCCACTTCTATCAGAATACATCTTCATACATTATCATTGTTGAAGTATATAATGATCTCCTGGTTCTGCTCATTTCACTTAGCATCAGTTCATGTAAGTCACTCCAAGCCTCTCTGTATTCATCCTGCTGGTCATTTCTTACAGAACAATAATATTCCATAACATTCATATACCACAATTTACCCAACTATTCTCCAATTGAAGGACATCCATTTATTTTGCAGTTTCTAGCCAATATAAAGAGAGCCGCCACTAACATTTTGGCACATACAGGCCCCTTTCTCTTCATTAGTATCTCCATGGAGTATAAACTCAATAGTAGCAGTGCTGGGTCAAAGGGTATGCACAGTTTGATAACTTTTGGGGCATAATTCCAGATTGCTCTACAGAATGATTGGATTCATTCACAACTCCAACAAAAATGCATCAGTGTCCCAGGTTTCCCACATCCCCTCCAATATTTGTCCTTATTTTTTCCTGTCATATTAGCCAATCTGACAGGTGTGTAGTGGTGTCTCAGAGTTGTCTTATTTTGCATTTCTCTAATTTGGAACACTCGTTCATATGAGTGGTAATAGTTTCAATTTCATCATCTGAAAATTATCTGTTCATATCCTTTGACCATTTATTAATTGGAGAATGGCTTCCTTTCTTATAAATTAGAGTCAAATCTCTATATATGTTGGAAATAAGGCCTTTATCAGAACCTTTAACTGTGAAGATGTTTTCCCAGTTTGTTGCTTCCCTTCTAATCTTGTTTGCATTAGTTTTGTTTGTACAAAGACTTTTTAATTTGATGTAATCAAAATTTTCTATTTGTGATCAGTAATGGTCTCTAGTTCATCTTTGGTCACAAATTTCTTCCTCATCCACAGGTCTGAGAGATAAACTATTCTATGTTCCTCTAATTTATTTATAATCTCATTCTTTATGCCTAAATCATGGACCCATTTTGATCTTATCTTGGTATATGGTGTTAAGTGTGGGTCCATGCCTACTTTCTACCATACTAGTTTCCAGTTATCCCAGCAGTTTTTGTCAAATAATGAATTCTTATCCCAAAAGTTAGCATCTTTGGGTTTCTCAAACACTAGATTGCTATAGTGGACTATTCTGTCTTGTGAACCTAACCTGTTCCATTCATCAACGAATCTATTTCTTACCCAATACCAAATGGTTTTGTTGACTGCTGCTTTATAATATAGTTTTAGAGCAGGTACAGCTAGGCGACATTCATTTGATTTTTTTTTCATTAATTCCCTTGAGATACTCGACCTTTTATTATTCCATATTAATTTTGTTGTTATTTTTCTAGATCATTAAAATATTTTTGTGGAAGTCTGATTAGTATAACAGTAAATATATAGATTAGTTTAGGGAGTATTGTCATCTTTGTTATATTTGCTCGGCCTATCCAAGAGCACTTAATATTTTTCCAATTATTTAAGTCTGACTTTATTTGTGTGGAAAGTTTTTTGTAATTTTGCTCATATAATTCCTGACTTTCCTTTGCTACATAGATTCCCAAATATTTTATGCTGTTGAAAGTTATTTTGAATTGAATTTCTCTTTGTATCTTTTGCTGTTGGATTTTGTTGGTGATGTATAAAAATGTTGAGGATTTATGGGGATTTATTTTATACCCTGCAACTTTGCTAAAGTTATAAATTATTTCTAATAGCTTTTTAGTAGAATTTCTGGGGTTCTCTACATATACCATCATATTGTCTGCAAATAGTGATTGCCTCATAGCCTACTTTAATTCCTTTAATCTCTTTCTCGACTCTTATTGCTGAGACTAGTGTTTCTAATATAATATTGAATAATAATGGTGAGAGTGGGCAACCTTGCTTCACGCCAGATCTTCCTGGGAAAGGTTCCAATTTTTCCCCATCGTATATGTTGCTTACTGACCGTTTTAAATAGATGCTCCTGACTATTTTAAGAAAAAGTCCATTTATTACTATACTCTCAAGTGTTTTTATTAGGAATGGATGTTGGATTTTGTCAAATGCTTTTTCTGCATCTATTGAGATGATCATATTGGTTTTGTCAGTTTGCTTATTGATATAGTAGTCAATTATGCTAATAGTTTTCCTAATATTGAACCAGCCCTGCATTCCTGGTATAAATCCTACTTGGTCATAGTGTATTAGCCTGGGGATGGTTTTCTGTAATCTTTTTGATAATATTTTGTTTAAGATTTTAGCATCAATATTCATTAGGGAAATTGGTCTATAATTTTCTTTCTCTGTTTTCAGCCTACCTGGTTTAGGTATCAGTACCATGTCTGTGTCATAAAAGGAGTTTGGTAGGACTCCTTCAATCCCTATTTTTTCAAATAGTTCATATAGCATTGGATTTCATTGTTCTTTAATTGTTTGGTAGAATTCACATGTAAATCCCTCTGGTCCTGGAGATTTTTTCTTAGGGATTTGGTTAATAGCTTATTCTATTTCTTTTTCCAAGATGGGACTGTTTGGTGTAATGGGCTGAGGATTGAGTTGATGCACTGAGGTCCCAAGCACGTGATTCTAAATAGTAATTGGACTATACTCTATTAATATACATGCTTGGATAAAGAATGGCCCCTGCCCACTCTGTGCAAATCTTGTTGTGTTGTATAGGACATGAAGATTTTGGTGGGTGGAAGCAGGGAGACAGGAAGAGAAGCTGGGAGAGATTGGGCCTGGGTTCGATGCTCATAGCGCTGGTTGTGTGGCTGCTGGTCTAGCTAGCTTCTTGATTCAGCTGCACACATTGCTATTGCCCATTCCCTTCCACCTCGGATTTTTCTTCACTGAGAATAAAGATTGACGATTTTCCCCTAACCTGAATTCCTGAGGCCCGCTGATTTAAAATACGCGGTCTTCACAGTTTAGGATATTTACTTCTTCTCTGTTAATCTGGGCAAGCTATATTTTTTGAAGATATTCTTGCATTTCATTTCAGTTGTTGAATTTATTGCCATAAAGTTGGGCACAGTAATTCCTAATTATTGCTCTAATTTCCTCTTCCTTAGTGGCGAGTTCTCCCTTTTGATTTTTAAGACTAACAATTTGATTTTGCTCTTTCCTTTTTTAAATCAGATTTACTAAGGGTTTGTCTATTTTGTTGTTTTTTTTAAAGAACCAACTCTTAGTTTTAATAATTAATTCAATAGTTTTTTTTTACTTTCAATTTTATTGATCTCTTTTTTTTTTTAGAATTTCAAGTTTAGTGTTTGACTGGGAGGTTTTTAATTTGTTCTTTTTCTAGCATTTTTAGTTGCAAGCCCAATTTGTTGACCTTCTCTTTCTCTATTTTATGCAAGTAGCCCTCTAGAGATATGAAATTTCCCCTTATTACTGCTTTGGCTGCATCCCACACATTTTGGTATGATGTCTCAATATTGTCATTTTCTTGGGTGAAGTCATTAATCATGTCTATCATTTGCTGTTTTACCCAATCATTCTTTAGTATGAGATTATTTAGTTTCCAATTATTTTTTGGCCTACTTTCCCCTGGCTTTTTGTTGAATGTAATTTTTATTGCATTGTGGTCTGAAAAGGATGCATTTACTCTTTCTGCCTTACTGCATTTGAATTTGAGGTTTTTATGTCCTAATATATGGTCTATTTTTGTACAGGTTCCATGAACTGCTGAAAAGAAAGTGTACTCCTTTCTGCCTCTATTTCATTTTCTCCAGAGATCTATTATATCTAACTTTTCTAGGATTCTATTTACCTCTTTGACTTCTTTCTTATTTATTTTGTGGTTTGATTTATCTGATTCTGAGAGTGCAAGGTTGAGATCTCCCACTATTATAATTTTGCTGTCTATTTCTTCTTGCAGCTCTCTTAATTTTTCTTTTAAAAATTTAGATGCTGCACCAATTGGTGCATCTATGTTTAATATTGATACTGCTTCATTATCTATGCTACCCTCTAGCAAGATATAATGACCTTCCTTATCTCTTTTAATTAGATCAATTTTTTTTTGTTTGATCTGAGAACAGGATGGCTACTCCTGGTTTTTTTACTTCACCTGAAGCATAGTAGATTTTGCTCCAACCTTTTACCTTTACTCTGCATGTATCTCACTGCTTCAGGTGTGTTTCTTGTAAACAACATCTTGTTGGATTCTGGCTTTTAATCCATTCTGCTAACTTCTTCCTTTTTATGGGGGAGTTTACCCCATTCACATTTATGGTTAAAATTACCAATTCTGTATTACTTGCCATCTTGTTAACCTCATGCTTTTCTCCCTTCTTTCCCACTTCCCCCCCTCCCCAGTATTAAACTTGTGAGCACCACTTCCTTCTCACAGCCCTTCCTTTTTAGTATCACCCCCCCACCTTACAGTTTTTTCCTCATCTTACTCCTTTCCCTCACAGTTTCCGTATTCCCTTCTGCTTAGCTTATTCCTTCCCTTTTCACTTTTCCCTTCTCACTTTTCAATGAGGTGGGAGAAGTTTTACCATAAATTGAATATGTCTAAAATTTTTCTTTTAAAGCCAATTCTGATGGCAGTAAGATACCCACTATATTCATCCCCCTCCATTCTTTCTCTCAGATATAATATGTTTCCTTTGCCTCTTTGTGAGATATAGTACCCCCACTTTACCCTTTTTCTGGTACAATGTCCTTTCAACCTCTAGTTTCTAGAACAAGGTATACATGTATTCTTTATACATCTTTATAGCAGAAATATAATTCCAAATATTGGTTTTTTTTACCTTTTTAGGTTTCTCTGAGTATTATATTTGTAGACCAAACTTTTTGTTATGTTCTGGTTTTTTCATCAAAAATAGGTGAAATTTGCTTATTTCGTTGAATGACCATCTTCTTCCCTGGAAAAAGATGCTCATTCTGGCTGGGTAAGTTATTTTTCTTTGCATATCGAATTCTTTAGCCTTTCAGAATATCATATTTCAGGCCCTTCGATCTTTTAATGTGGATGCTGCTAGATCCTGGGTAATCCTTACTGTGGCTCCTCTATATTTGAATTGGGTTTTTCTAGCTGCTTGGAGTATTTTTTCCTTTGTCTGAGGGTACTGGCATTTAGCCACTATATTTCTTGGTATTTTGATTTTAGGATCCCTTTCAATAGGCGATCGATGAATTCTATGAATGTCTATTTTATCCTCTGTTTCTATGACTTCTGGGCAGTTCTCTTTGATAATTTCCTGGAAAATAGTGTCCAGACTCTTTTTCTCATTATATTTTTCTAGGAGTCCAATAATTCTAAGATTGTCTCTCCTAGACCTATTTTCCAAATCTGTTGTTTTCCCAAG
Organism: Dasyurus viverrinus; assembly: GCA_020854095.1. Classification (NCBI taxonomy): domain Eukaryota; kingdom Metazoa; phylum Chordata; class Mammalia; order Dasyuromorphia; family Dasyuridae; genus Dasyurus; species Dasyurus viverrinus. The sequence goes on from CM036997.1 coordinate 284,488,322, forward strand.
AAGGTATTGCACATTTTTTTCCATTGTTAGATTTTTTTGGTTTTGCTTGACCGATTCTTGTTGTCTCTTCAAGTCATTCAATTCCATTTGTTCGATTCTGATTTTCAATGAAGTATTTTCTTCACTCACTTTTTTATATCATTTTCTAATTCTCCAATTGAATCATTTTGTTCTGTGGAATTTTTTTCCATTTTGCCAATTTTATTTTTTAGAGAGCTATTTTCTGTTTCCAGTTCACTAATCCTATTTTTCAAGGATTTGATTTCTTTATATACTTTGTCTTTAAATGAGTGGGATGACTTCTCCAGACTCTCTTGCCAAGCCTCCCTCTCCTTTTCCCATTTTTCTTCTAGCTCTCTTGTGAGAGCCTTTTTAATTTCTTTTATGAGATCCATTTGTGCTGAGAAACAGATGATTTCCTCCTTTGGGGATTCACCTGGAGACAGTCTGTTTTTAGTCTCCTCAGGGTTTAGAATCTGCTCTCTATTCCTATCAAAGCTGTCAATGGTTAAAGTCCTTTTCAGTTTTTTGCTCTTTTTGTCAGAGAAGAATCAGAGACAAATTAGCAAAGAAAAAAAGAAAAAAACAAAACAAATGGAATCTGCTTTTTTGAGGGGAGGAGCTGGATGGTGTTACCGAGCTTCCTCTACAGACTGAAGGGGGCAGCAGTGAGGCACTAGCAGGACAGCAATGGCTGTTCTGTGCCTGTGCTCTGAGACTCTGAGAGTGTGCTGAGACACTGTAGGGGAAGGGGGGGCCATGTCCCAAGAGACTCCTGAGGGTTGGGGTTGTATTCTTCACCCCCAGTGTTTTTAACTTCTCTACTGGGCTACTGATTTGCTGTCAGGGCAAAGTATCCAATCCTGTATCAAAGCTCTCCCTGCAGAGACGGCTGAGATCATACCCCACCCACCTCCGGTTTGCTGGGCTGTGAGTTGCCTTCCAGGATCTCACTGTCGCTGCCTGCCCTCAGCCTTTGCCCGATCTAAAACCTTCCGTGCTCTCAAGCAAAAACAAACCTTTCCTTGCAAATTTCAAGGATATCTTCTCTTGGTAACTATTTGCTGGTTTTTTTTTCAGTCAAGCATTAATTCAGAGGCTTTTCATGAAATGAATTCTGAGAGAAAATATGGAGCTTACATAGCTGTGTTCCTCCCCTCCACCATCTTGGGTGGAATATATTTAGGATAAAATATATTTAGGAAACTTTTTGTCTTTGTTAAAAATTATACAGTAAGGCATAATTCTCCCTCTGTGGGGAGTGCCCTAAGTAGTCATGGTATATGGATTGAATGGAATAGCATTGTGCTTTAAGAAATGACAAAATGGACAGATCCAGAGAAAACCGATAAGATCTTTATGCTTGCAGAAGGTTTTTGTGAAGAGAATTGTTAAACTTAACCAGTGTATCTTGAAGTTTGGGGGATTCTTTTCATTTTTACTTCAGGATATTGTTTTTCCTGAAAATAATCTAGAAATTCTTTCCATTAAGTTCAGAAGTTCTACTCAACTCCATTGTATCTACTTTGCACTTTCCTCTTAAGATTTTTTGTCTTTTCATGTTCTTCTGAGAAACTAAATATCCCTATGTTTTCTCTTTATATGAAATAATGAAAAATGAAATAAGAAACAAGAGAATGCTCTATGTAGTAACTTTTTTAATTCATGTCATAAAACAAACATTTCTATAACACTTTACATTAAAAAAGATAATTGTACATGACCCTACAATATATGCAAAACTTAATTTTCCTTTCAAATGTATGAGTTATCATGTAAATTTCTTCTTCCCTCCTCCCCCCATTCAAGAAATGACTGTTATTAGAGACAAATTGAAAAGTGGCTATGAAGTTTCTACATATTTGTTCTTTACCTTCTTGTTCTAAATTTTCAGGCATTTTTCCTTAATGATTTCTTTTAATATTTTGTCCAGATTCTTTCTGTGTTCCTAACTTTCAGGTGGATCAATACTTTTCATATTTACCCTTCTACATCTCTTAACTAGATGATTTTTTTAAAAAATGAGATGTTTTAACTACTGATCAGAGAAATCCAAATTAAGACAACTCTGAAATACCACTACACACCTGTCCAAATGGCTAAGATAACAGGAAAAGATAGCGACAAATGTTGGAGGGGATGTGGGAAAACTGGGACACTGATACATTGTTGGTTGGGTTGTGAACAGATCCAGCCATTCTGCAGAGCAATTTGGAATTGTGCTCAAAAGTTATCAAACTGTGTATACACTTTGACCCAGTAGTGTTACAACTAGGCTTATATCCCAATGAAATATTAAAGAAGAGAAAGGGACCTGTATGTGTCAAAATGTTTGTGGCAGTCCTTTTTGTAGTGGCTAGAAAATGGAAAATGGATGGATGCCCATCAATTGGAGAATGATTGGGTAAATTGTGGTATATGAATGTTATGGAATATTATTTTTCTGTAAAAATGAGCAGCAGGATGAATACAGATAGGCTTGGAGAGACTTACATGAACTGATGCTGAGTGAAATGAGCAGAACCAGATCATTATACACTTCAACAACAATACTGTATGAGGATGTATTCTGATGGAAGTGGATATCTTTGATAAAAGAGAAGATCTAATTCAATTACAATTGATCAATGATGGACAAAATCAGCTACACCTAGAGAAGGAACACTGGGAAATGAATGTGGACTAATTACATCTTTGTTTTTCTTCCCAGGTTATTTTTACCTTCTGAATCCAATTCTTCTTGTGCAATAAGAGAACTATATAGATCTGCACACATATATTGTATCTAGGAAATATTGTGACATATTTAACAAGTATAGGACTGCTTGCCATCTGGGGGAGGGGGTGGAGGGAGGAAGGGGAAAGTTGGAACAGAAGTGAATGCAAGGGACAATGTTGTTAAAATTATCTATGCATATGATCTGTCAATAAAAAGCTATAATTTTTTTAAAAATGACATGTTTCAGATGCTCTACTATGTTTGCTATTTTTATTATATATTGATGTCTTATAATGTTATTCAATCCAATTGCCTTATTCTATTTGTTTCTTTTTTCTAGTTGGTGAATGTTCTTTTCATAATTTTCTTGGATTTATTTACTTTTTTCTATCTTTTTCTTGTTTTTTCATATTTGGTTATTTAATTCTTTTTTTACATTTTCCTTGAGATCTTATCTCTTTTTAAATTGGTTATCTTTTCATTGTTTTCTTGAGTTGCTTTTTTTCCTACTTTTTCTCATTCTTTTTTAATTTGACTTTTGAATTCCTTTTTAAGAAATTCCTTTCTAATATTCTTTTAAAAATTCCTTTTTAGCCTTATTATATTCCTCTAAATATGAACCCAGATTTTCTTTTATACCAAAGGAGCTATCAATGGTCAGGTTATTTTCTCTATGTCTACTGATTTTTATTTTTAATTTGTCTTATTTTATTTTTAGAAGTTTAATATTATTATTAAGTTTTAATCCTTAGTTATTGATACTTTTTATGCTAGACCTCAGGTTCTTCTTACTATTAACTTTAGGACTCCTTTTTTCCTTCTCTAAGCCCCAGCCATGCTGTCTTAAAATGTTCTTGCCTGCAGTACCATACTCACCACACGTGTACTTGTTCCTCTTTACCCATAGCTATAGACTGGGTATCACATTTGGTCAGCACTGCCTTACGGAAACAGCAAGGGACCCTTCCATCTTCCATCACTCAGCATTTGCTATTACTTACATTAGGTTTGTGAAGTGAAATTTCTTGAGGCCTAATCTAATTACCTCATGGCCCATTGTTAATTCAGTGGCGTGGACCTGGAGGTACTTACATTTCACTTATATTACATCTTATTTTCTGAAATCTTCTCTGAGGGCCCCTCAAAATGTTTTAGGAGAAGAATTGTTTTATTCCTTAAATTTGCTGCTCTGGGTTCATTTCATGGTGATTTTCTGTCTATTTGTGGAGGCAATATGACCTTTTCTGCCATATTCCCACAATGTATTCTCCAGCAATTGTTTTAATATTTTAAATATTGTTTTAAGAAGAACTTTGTGTGAATAAGGTCATTTTCACCATTTCAAATACTTGAATTAACTACCAAGGACATATAAAGGAAGATGCTCTGTACATCCAGAGAAAGAACTGGAAAACAAAAGAATATATAGAATAATTTTATATATATGTATACCTATTTGTGTCTAATGGTAGCCATCTCTAGGTTGCAAGAAGGGAAAAAAGGGAGAAAAAAAGCAATTTACATGATAACGTCATTATATATTTAAAAGGAATAGCAAATTATATATAATAGATTTGCAGTTTCATGTCTCATCTTTTATTTAAATTATACTGTTATAGAAATTCTTCTTTAGTCCATAAATTAAAAATAAAATAAATAAAACTTAAGAAGTAAAGTAGTAGTATTAGCAGCAGGAGTATTTTGTCTTCCTAATATGTGGATAGCCTTTAGTTTTACCCAACTAAATATGACTGGACTAAGATGGCCTTTTTCTATTTTCCTTTTGTCCATATCGCTCTGATTTCTGACCAAAAATCACTTGAAACATGTCATTATAATATTGTAGTATTTAGAACTTGAAAGAACTATCTATACATTTATTTAATAAATTAAAAATGACATCAGGGTAGAGTTGGCAAAAGTAATGACAGGGTAAACTAATTTATTATACCATTTTGAATTAAGTTTTGACCCAAGTTCCCAGTTCTTTTTTTTTCTTTTTTTGCCTGTATTCCTGTCACTTGCCTAAGTTTTATTGATGGAGCAGAACAGTTAAATATTGGCTATGTGCATTTTACTTAGTTCAAATAATCTTTTCCACATACCAGAATGTTCTGCTCTTCATCTGTAATCAAAGTTTTCAAACTGTCTTCAGTATTTATCTTTTTTCTCAACTTAAGAAGTCAGCTTATCATCTGGTATGTACCTTTTATCCTGTCTTCAAGTCTAATCATTACTAGTTACTAGTCATTGCAGTTTCTGTAGTCTCAAATAAGACTTTAATTTATCCTAGCTCATGCTGACACTGTCCACATTTTTTAATGTTCCCTAATTCTTTCTTGTACTGTAGTTTTACAGTAACTAAATTGGCTTATGTTAATCTGTCCTTTCTCCCAGTTTTCCCAAGATATTCAACCACTTGCTTCCTCCTCTCTATTATCATTTTTATTTCACTAAAGAATATTGTCACCCCCAAATTGGTGGTTTTATCTACCAGAAGCCTTAATGAACTTTTATAATACAAAGGACTGGCAAGGCAAGAATAATATAATCATTAGGTCCTTTCTTTCATCCCTTTTCTCCTGGTCTTTGATCAAGAAGTATGAAAGTTGATTTGAGTTGTTTGTGAAGGCATTTGGCTAGGCCTAGGCAAAGGAAATGGAATAACATTTTAGAGATCCAAAGTTTATATGGCCGGGTTGGAATTAATTTATAGATATTAAGATAGGGAGGGACAGAGTTGGAGGAGAGCTAAGAACTCTCCATAACTTCCCTGTGTGACCTTAGCCCATTCTACCTCAACTCTGATCTCACATTCCACATATAGAAGTTGAACCCCTGCTAACTTGATTATTAGGTCATTCTTCTGGAATGAGATAGCAGATTAAAAACAAAAAAGGGATAAACATCCCCAAGCAAGGTATCTTGAAGAAATGGATGAATAGAGGGAGGAGAGTTAAAACTACCACAAAGAAGATTTTCATTCTTAAACTGTAGAAGAGAATGAACTAAAGAACTGGTTGCCAAGACAACATGCTGTTAGGGAGGGAAGAGGAAAGGAAATGGGATCTCAGTGGTTACTATTGTTATTACTACTTCTGGAAACAAGGGTCATAAGAAGCTGTCTTGAATGTGATCCCAAATATTTTAATGACATTATTTGGCTACTGGAAGACCTGGTGCCCCAAAACACTCCTTCAAGAACTGCTTTCCTTGATCGGCAACTTCAAGAAATGAGGGACGTAAGCACCAAGGTCCACCAGGGGAAGAAAAGGCTGCGGGTCTTGGGTGAGGGATGCCTTGGGCAAAAATGGCTGTGAGGACTGGGAGGTGAAAAATTATAGGAAGTTTTGGGGAAGGCTTCTAAATCTTCAATATCTCATCAAATGTATAGTCACCTCTTCTCTTTCCTTTTCCCAGATGTTCGTCAAACTTTCAAAGTAAGAGAATGGTTGAAAGAAAAACTCAAGAATCTAAAACAGAAGCCATGGAAAGGTGAAGTGGGAGAGAAAAATGTTATTAAAAGGTGAGGTGGGATTAAATAAATGTTAAAGGGATAATTTTAGTACCTCTTTTATCCTTCTTCAGGAGTCTTCATCTTCCAGGGTCAACTTCTTCAACTTCGTCAGAACCTTCAGTCCTATCTGACTGAGACTTTAAAGACCTTCTCTGATCTTGGTAATGGGAGGGGTCAGTTTAGAAGCCCTAAAATAATTGGATCTTGGTTGGGAACTATTAAAAGATTTTTAATCTTTGTGGGAAGAAAGATTGAGTTTCAACTTGCATGATGCAGACCTTGACAGAATAAAAATTTAGGGGAAGAAATATGGGGTACCAGCAAACACATATATTTATGTTTGTGTATATGGACACATATACATATATGTATGTATGTATGCATGTATGTGTATGCAAATGTGTGTATATGAGGGTAACCTCGTGAATGTTTCTCCTACAGCTTGTTCTGAAGACTGCAGTAAGTATAAACACATCCAGAATACTAAAGTATCCCATACTTTCCTTACCATAATTCTTTTCCTATGCCCTGCCTTGCCTATACCCTAATCAAGATCAGAGGTATTATCTCCTTTTGGTCTCTTGCTTTTATGGGGTGATTCTTCATGAAAATACGTCCTTATCACATTTAGCTGAAGCATTGTTCCATAGTCCTTGGTAGTACTGTCACCTGCTGAATTGGTGATTTTCTCTACCATAACCCTTTATATAGATAAATGTTCACTTTCTGTCACAACCTGAACTCCCACAGAGGTCATAATAGCCTAAATCTTCAGCCACTATCCTTACTAGGAGACCCAGGTAAAACTAATCTCTACTTACTTTTTCTCCTTAGTGATGACTGAGGGTCCTGTTCTTGATTGTTGGAACTGTTTACGAATTACTACACCTTGCTTCAAAGGAGAACTTTGTGGTGGTATGAGGGAATAGTGATAGAGTGTTTGGATGATATAGAGATTATGAAAATTGGGTGGTTTGAAAATAAGAAAGGAGATGAAAAGTCTAGAAAAGTATGAATATCTGAGTATTGAAAGAGTTCTATACTGATAAATGTAAGGATAATGGACAGTGGAAAGGCTGATGAAATTGTGAAGCAGTGCTGTGAGCATCCAATAATTTGGGAGTCAGAGGACCTGGGATGGTGAATGAGAATAATGGGAAACAACTAGGAAAGAGGGGAAAAATTATTAATAGCTGAGGAGGAGCATTTTTTAGGAAAATGATAGAGGAACTTATGAGGGAACCATAGAGATTTTTTTTCTTTTTACTTCTCAAGATGATGACCCAAAGACAGCTGAACAACGAGAAATTGCATTATTTCTAACATTGATGGTGGAGGCAGTGGGATTGGGATCTATTGCTTTTCTGTGAGTCTTACACTTTATCAACCCAACAGCCATTGGAGGGAGGGTTTCATATGAGAAAACATAAAGTTAAAAGGCTAAGGAGAAAGGATGATTTAGAAAATACAGTTGAAATACAATTTGATTCCATTAGGATGAGTAACCAAACAATAGGAAGATATTATTTTGAAAGAAGAAATCAGTGTTGTATAATGGGGAATAATGCTCCATTCCCACTGTAGGTATTACTTTTGCATCATTCACCGGAAAAGAATGAAGGTGAAGCTGGAAGAATTTAAGAAAATTGCAAATACACTAATGGAATAAAAGAGAAGTGAGGAAGAGAGAAAATACAGTAGCAAGAAAATAAATTCATAACAAATGTGCAAGTCTCATGCAATTCTGTATGGGGTGAATGTGCTCTAGGAGAGTAAAGGCACCATAAGGCATGTAACTAATAAAGATTCCAGGATTTAACTGACCTTTATATGTGATCTTTTCTGCTTGAGCATGTGATTGATTAGAGCAAAAGTGAGACATTGAAAATCTTTGGAAAAGATCTTTCAAATTCCCTCTCTTGATCCACAGCTTCTACATTCCTTTTGTGTACTGATAATTGTAATAAATGTGTTTATGATGTACAATATGTTACTTGGAGCTCCTTTCTTTATTACAAGTAATTTAAAGTGCCTGAAAATTGTCAAAAGGACAATTCTCATATGAGAACCACAAGAAAGAAGTTCTTAAGTATTTGGTGGAAGAGAGGTACTCTTTCCATATCTTTGTGTACTCAGTGATTCTTTGCAGAAATTTATATTTCTGCTGAGGAAAGGTAGAGAGGAATGTGATACTTAAAAGGATGACATGGTCTGTGCTTCCCCTTTTCTGAATAACCACTTATAAGACTACAGGACTACAAGACATCCTGAGGAAGATAACTGGAACATAGAGGATGGTATAGTAGATAAAAAAAAAATTGATTTGGAATATCTCTAAGTTTAAATCCTCAGATCCTAGAAAGAGAAGGAAAACTATTAAGTGCCAAACATTCTGTTAAGAGCTTTACAAATATTACAACCATTTTATGAAGTGGGTGCTATTATTATTCCTATGTTATAAACAAGACATATGAGACAGACAGAGGTTAAAGTATTTATCCAGGATCACAGAGCCATTAAGCTTCCGAGGCCAGATCTGAACATAAGGTGGTCTGGACTGCAGGCCCAACACTCTATCCATTGGAGCACTTGATTCCAGGTAAGTTGCTTAACTTTTTTGTGCCTCAATTTCTTTATTTACAAAATGAGTTTTGGACTTCATAACCTGTAAAGACTCTTCTAAATCATAGAATCTATGATCCTATATCCACCTTTTTCTTTGTTACTTCAGGTAGGAAAAGAAATGCATGCAAGAAAAGGAAGAGGGATGAATGACAGTGTCCTCTGGATGGTAGGCTTCCAAAATGTGGCATAGCCACAAGTCACTTAACCTCTGTAAGTCTCAGAACATACTATATTCCTGAGTAATTAATTTTACAGGAAGCAGCAATTTTACCTTGCTAGTTTCCTATCTTTATTGCCAGTTTATTGCTTCTTTTTGGATGTAATAAAGAAAGTGAAACTCACCAACCTAGGAGATACATCTGGTATGGGAAGCATTTTCTATAAAAGGAATTTGATTAAGCATTTTTTGTCTATAAAATAAAGTGGTTGTGATAGACTCTGAACTCTAGATCTAGAATGTCATGTTACTATGAGAGACCTAACCCTTTTTTTTCTTAAGAAAGGGACAGTAATTGATGCAATACATAAATTTGAAAAGCATGAATAGACTAAAGCAAATGCATGTAATTGGCCTTTTCTTATAGACTAGAATAGAAAAATATGGACTCTCCTAGTGGTAGGAGAAAAACAAACCCATTTGAGATTTGACCACATTTCTCATTCTTCCCCACCACCACTGCAAAGAATCATGTGAATGGTTTGACTGATTTTTTTCAGTCCTTGACTTATTTTTTCTCTTGGTAATAAATATACAGAGTCAAGCAGAATAAGTTCATACATTGAATACACCCACACATTCACAAACACTCTCACAATCTACATATACTGATATGTATATGTATATATACATATATATGTATATATATACACATATGACACATATGAATATATATATAGCATATATATATATGTATATGTGTATATGTAAATATATACATATACAGATATACTTATTCTGCATCTTGAGTTACTTCTTAAGAATGCAGTGAACATCCCATATTCATGGTTCTCTGGAATTATGATTACTCATCGATCTGAGTTTTTAAACCTTTCAAAGTAATTCATTTGTAAAATGTTATAAATGTTCTTCTAGTTGTGTAATCTTGGGCAAGTCACCACCTTTCTCAGCATTTGATGAAAAGGTTCTTCAAGGTTTGCTAGCATCAGTTTGGATCAATTCACAAGTTTTCCCAGTTTTCTTTGAAACCTTCCCTTTTGTCATTTTAAAGGCACAATCATATCCCATTCATTCATATATCATGTATTTTCCAAAAATTCCTGGATTTAATGGGAAGTGTCTTGGCTTTTAAAGAAGTCACCCTCCATAGACAAAGTCAATTGTTTCTTGTAATAGTGGAGTAAGGCAAAACTGGTACCATTCATTGGCCAGGAAAGGTGCCCCACAACACTGAATGGAGATAAGTACAGATCATTCAACTTGTGTTTCAATGCTCAAATTATGTGTCCTTTTCTGTAAAAAAGCCATTTATCCTTCCTATAGTCCTGATTGCTATAGTAACCTCCTTTTGTGGAGGCATAAGAAGATGTAGGCTGAAAGACAGACTTGCTGATGATGCCAGCCAAAAATGAAGGATACTACAGGGCAAATCCTTTAAAAACTGCCAATTTGTTTGACATAGTATAGGCAATAGACTTACTATTTCATTGATATAGGATCTCTCCACCAATGTTAAGTTGGCATGTTTTCAGTAAATTATACTTCTATAAAGCACTGAAAGGTTAATTGACTTGCCTAGAGTTCCATAGCATGGGGACATCAGAAACATTACTTAAAAAGAAATGATCAGTAAACATTTATTCAGTGTCTACCATGTGCCAGGAAAACTGCTGGGATATACCTCAGGTAGGATAGAAGAAATGATCTGCATGATGAATCAGAAATGGAAATTGAGATGAAGCAATCAGGTATGTAGGAGGAGAAACAGGAAAGAACAATATGGGGCAGGGGAAAATTTTAAAAAAGAATATGAAGTAGGAGATAGCTATTAACAGTATCAAAGACCGCAGAGATGTCACAGAGAATAATAGAAGGAAAAAAAACATTAAATTTCACAAGTAAGAAATCATCAGCAACTTTGAACAGAACAATTAGTTGTAATAATGAATTAGGAAGTCAGATTGTAAGAGTAAAAAAAATGAAAAGAGAAAATCTAGAGACAGCTGTTGAAGGAAGAATTTTTGAAGAGCTACAAAGCAGCAGAGTATAATATATTTACCTTCAAAGATCAGAATATATGGAGAACAGTAATTAGTGAGAATAGAAGGATAAAGTGAGGATGTTGGAATTGACATTGGCATGTTTGTATATGCAGTAAAGAATGAACCAGCATATATGAATATTATGGAATATTATTGTTCGGTAAGAACAACAAACTGGACAAACATTTTTACAGTCAAAGGTTCTGATACAGGCCTCATTTCTAAAATATATAGAGCATTGACTCTAATTTATAAGAAATCAAGTCTTTCTCCATTTGATAAATGGTCAAAGGATATGAACAGACAATTCTCAGAAGAATAAATTGAAACTATTTCTAGCCATATGAAAAGATGCTCCAAGTCATTATAAATTAGAGAAATGCAAATTAAGACAACTCTGAGATACTACTACACACCTGTCAGATTGGCTAGAATGACAGGGAAAGATAAAGTGGAATGTTGGAGGTGATGTAGGAAAACAGGGACACTAATACATTGTTGGTGGAATTGTGAATATATCCAGCCATTCTGGAGAGCAATTTGGAACTATGCTCAAAAAGTTATCAAACTGTGCATACCCTTTGATCCAGCAGTGCTACTTCTGGGCTTATACCCCAAAGAGAAACTAAAGAAGGGAAAGGGTGCCAAAATGTTTGTGGCAGCCCTGTTTGTAGTGGCTAGAAACTGGAAAAATGAATGAGTGCCCATCAATTGGAGAATGGTTGGGTAAATTGTGGTATATGAATGTTATGGAATATTATTGTTCTGTAAGAAATGACCAGTAGGAGGAACACAGAGAGGCTTGGAGAGATTTACATGAACTGATGCTAAGTGAAATGAGCAGAACCAGGAGATAATTATATACTTCAACAACAATACTGTATGAGGATGTATTCGATGGAAGTGGATTTCTTCAACAAAGAGAAGATCTAACTTAATTCCCGTTGATCAATGATGGACAGAAGCAGCTTGCAAAGAAAGAACACTGGGAAATGAGAATAAACTGTCTGCATTTTTGTTTTTCTTCCAAGGTTGTTTTTACCTTTTGAATCCAATTCTCCCTATGCAACAAGAGAACTGTTCAATTCTGCACACATATATTGTATCTAGGATATACTAACATAATTACTATGTATAAGACTGCTTGCCATCTAGGAGAGGGGGTGGAGGGAGGGAAGGGAAAAGTCAGAACAGAAGTAAATGCAAGGGATAATGTTGTAAAAAGTTACCCAGGCATATGTTCTGTCAATAAAAAGTTATTATAATTTAAAAAATTTAAAAAATTAGAACATAGGATCAGTGGAGGAGGAAGGAATTTGTGATGAATAAGAACTGGACATAATTATTGATCACAAAATAGATAATAATGATTATATTAAGTTAAAACTTTTTGTACAAATGAAACTAATGAAAGAAAGGAAAAAATCAAATCAAACGGGAAAATAATTACATTCAAGGATTCTGATAAAGGCCTCATTTCTAAAATATATTGTAAATTGATTATAAGAATTCAAGCCATTCTCTAATTGATAAATAGTCAAAGGATAAATACAGATAATTGGAATTGAAACCATTTTTAGTCATATGAAAAGATACTCTAAATCATCATAATTCAGAGAAATGCAAATTAAGACAATTCTGAAATACACCTGTCAGATTGGCTAAGACAGGAAAAATAATGATGAATATTGGAGGGGATGTGGGAAAACTTGGATACTAATATTTGTTGTTTTTTTTTACTGTAAATTTTTATTATCAAACTTTTTTTTATCAAAATGTAAGCTTCTTTATTTAACTTTTAAGATCCTTTACAAACTTATCCCAACTTACTTTTCCAGACCTGTTTTACAAAGTCAAATTCTGAGCTCCAATGAGATGAAATTTTTTGATATTCCTCTTATACAATACTCAAGCTTTTATGTGTACTACCACTGGCTGTTCCCTACATTCTCTCCCCTTACCTCATCCCTTAGAATCACACCATTTTTTCTATACTCAAGTGTCCCTTATTAAATCAAATATACCCTTATCCCCAATATGCTATGCTACTCAAGGTATTTTGCTATACAAAATGAATCTGACTCTGAAATATTGTACAATTAGGCTGTGAAGGAAATCCAAAATGCAGGTGGGCAAAAATATAGGGACTGGGAATTCAATGTAATGGTTTTTAGTCATCTCCCAAAGTTCTTTCCTGGGCTTAGCTGGTTCAGTTCATTACTGCTCCATTGGAAATAATTTGGTTGGTCTCATTGCTGAGGATGGCCAGGTCCATCAGAATTGGTCATCATATACTGTTGTTGTTGTTGAAGTATATAATGATCTCTTGGCCCTGATTGTTTCACTCAGCATCAGTTCGTGTAAGTCTCTACAGGCCTTTCTGAAATCATCCTGTTGGTCATTTCTTACAGAACAATAATATTCCATAATATTCATATACCACAATTTATTCAGCCATTCTCCGGTTGATGGGCATCCATTCAGTTTCCACTTTCTAGCCACTACAAAGAGGGCTGTCACAAACATTCATGCACATACAGGTCCCTTTCCCTTCTTTATGATCTCTTTGGGATATAAGTCCAGTAGTAACACTGCTGGATCAAAGGGTATGCACAGATTGATAACTTTTTGAGCATAGTTCCAAATTGTTCTCCAGAATGGTTGGATGTATTCACAGTTCCACCAACAATGTATTAGTGTCCCAGTTTTCCCACATCCCTTCCAACATTCGTCATTATCTTTTCCTGTCATCTTAGTCAATCTAAGAGGTATGTAGTGGTATCTTAGAGTTGTCTTAATTTGCATTTCTCTGATTAATAATGACTTGGAACATCTTTTCATATGGTTAGAAATAGTTTCACTCTCTTCATCTGAGAATTGTCTGTTCATATTCTTTGACCACTTATCAATTGGAGAATGGCTTGATTTCTTATAAATTGGAGTCAATTCTCTATATGTTTTGGAAAGGAGGCCTTTATCAAAAACTTTGACTGTAAAAATATTTTCCCAGTTTATTGCTTCCCTTCTAATCTTGTCTGCATTAGTTTTGTTTGTACAAAAACTTTTCAGTTTGGTATAGTCGAAATTTTCTATTTTGTGATCAGTAATGACCTCTAGTTCTTCTTTGGTTATAAATTCCTTCCTCTTCCACAGCTCTGAGAGGTAAACTATCCTGTGTTTGTCTAATTTATTTATAATCTCATTCTTTATGCCTAGGTCATGAACCCATTTTGACCTTATCTCGGTATATGGTGTTAAGTGTGGATCAATGCCTAGCTTCTGCCATATTAGTTTCCAATTTTCCAGCAATTTTTGTCAAACAGTAAGTTCTTATTCCAAAAGCTGGGGTCTTTGGATTTGTCAAAGACTAGGTTGCTATAGTTGTTGACTGTTTTGTCCTTTGAACATAACCTTTTCCACTGATCAACTAATCTATTCCTTTGCCAATACCAAATGGTTTTGGTAACTTCTGCTCTATAATATAATCTTAGATCTGGTACAGCTAAGCCACCTTCATTTGATTTTTTTTCATTAATTCCATTGTAATTCTTGACCTATTGTTTTTCCATATGAATTTTGTTGTTATTTTTTCTAGGTCATTAAAATAGTTTTTGGGAGTCTGATTGGCATAGCGCTAAACAAATAGATTATGTAGGTAGTATTGTCATCTTTATTATATTTGCTCATCCTATACAAGAGTATTTAATATTTTTCCAATTTGTTGGATCAGACTTAACTTGTGTGAAAAGTGGTTTGTAATTTTGCTCATAAAGTTTCTGATTTTCCCTTGGCAGATAGTTTCCTAAGTATTTTATACTATCAGTAGTTACTTTAAATGGAATTTCTCTTTGTAACTCTGACTGTGGGATTGTGTTAGTGATATATAAAAATGCTGATGATTTATGTGGGTTTATTTTGGATCCTGCAACTTTCACAAAGTTGTGGATTATTTCTAATAACTTTTTAGTAGAATCTCTGGGGTTCTCTAAGTATGCCATCATATCATCAATAAAGAGTGATAATTTGGTTTCCTCATTGCCTACGCTAATTCCTTTCATCTCGTTCTCAACTCTTATTGCCAAAGCTAGCATTTCTAATACAATATTGAATAGTAACGGTGATAGTGGGCAGCCTTGTTTCACTCCTGATCTTATTGGGAATGGTTGCTGTTTTTCCCCATTACATATGATGCTTACTGATGGTTTTAAATAGATGCTGCTGATTATTTTAAGGAAAAGTCCATTTATTCCTATACTCTCAAGTGTTTTTAATTGGAATGGATGTTGGATTTTATCAAATGCCTTTTATGCATCTACTGAGATGATTATACGGTTTTTGTTTATTTGGCCAATTATATTGATAGTTTTCCTAATATTGAACCAACCCTGCATTCCTGGTACAAATCCTACTTGATTGTAGAGTATTATCCTGGGGATGATTACCTGTAGTTTTTTTTTGCTAATATCTTACTGAAGATTTTAACATCAATGTTCAGTAGGGAGATTGGTCTATAATTTTCTTTCTCTGTTTTCAGCCTACCTGGTTTAGGTATCAGTACCATGTCTGTGTCATAAAAGGAATTTGGTAGGATTTCTTCATTCCCTATTTTACCAAAAATTTATATAGCATTGGGGCAAATTTTTCCTCCTCTCTTAGTCTGGAAAGTCTACATTTTTGCAGGTAGTCATCCATTTCACTTAGATTATCAAATTTATTGGCATAAACTTAGGCAAGATAACTCATTATTTCTCTAATTTCCTCTTCATTGGTGGAAAGTTCTCCCTTTTCATTTTTAAGACTAATAATTTCATTTTCCTCCCTCGTTTTTCTAATCAGATTTACCAAAGGCTTATCTATTTTATTGGCTTTTTCATAGAACCACCTCTTAGTTTTATTAATTAGTTCAATAAGTTTTTTACTTTCAATATTATTAATTTCTCCTTTTAATTTTAAAATTTCAAATTTAGTATTTGATTGGAGGTTTTTAAGTTGGTTGCAAGCCCAATTCATTGATCTTCTCTTTCTCTGTTTTATTCAAGTAAGCCTCTAAGGATATAAAATTTCCTTTTATTACTGCTTTGGCTGCATCCCACAAATTTTGGTATGATGTCTCATCGTTGTCATTATCTTGAGTGAAATTATTAATTGTATCTATAATTTGTTGTTTCACCTAGTCATTCTTTAAGATGATATTGTTTAGTTTACAATTACTTTTTGGTCTATTTACCTCTAACTTTTTGTTGAATGTAGTTTTTATTGCATTGTGATCTGAAAAGAAAGCATTTACTATTTCTGACTTCTTGCACTTGATTTTGAGGTCTTTATGTCCTAATATATGGTCATGAACTGCTGAGAAGAAAGTATATTCCTTTCTGTCTCCATTCAATTTTCTCCGAAGATCTAACATACCTAATTTTTCCAATGTTCTATTCTTCTTTAATTTCTTTTTTATTTGTTTTGTGGTTTGATTTGTCTAATTCTGAGAGTGCAAGGTTGAGATCTCCCACTATTACAGTTTTGTTATCTATTTCTTCTTGCAACTCTTTTAACTTCTCCTTTAGGAAGTTGGATGCTATACTACTTGGTGCATATATGTTTAGTATTGATATTACTTCATTGTGTATGCTACCCTTTAGCAAGATGTAGTTTCCTTCCTAATCTCTTTTAATTAGATCAATTTTTGCTTTGCTTGATCTGAGATAAGAATGGCTACCCTGCTTTTTTTACTTTATCTGAAGCATAATAGATTTTGCTCTAGCCTTTCACCTTTACTCAGTATGTATCTCCCTGCCTTAAATGTGTTTCTTGTAAACAACATATTGTAGTGTTCTGAGTTTTGATCCAATCTGCTATTTGCCTCCTCTTTATTTGAGAGTTCATCCCATTCACATTTATGGTTAAAATTTCTAATTCTGTATTTCCTGCCATCCTAATATCCCCAGATTATGCTTTATTTTTTCTTGTCCCTCCAATCCTCTTTCCCCTTTTTAAACTGATGTACCCCACTTGTATCACCATGCTCACCCTCTTTAGAATCCCTTTGATTGAGTCCCTTCTCCCTTTGAATCTTTTCCCCTTTCTTATATTTTTCCCTTATTACTCTTTTTTTCCCTTTTTTTAATATTTTTTATTTTTTATTTTATTTTATTATTTATTATTCATTACAAATTTTATTTATTTATTTATTATTAATAAGTCATTAATAATAAATAAATATTTATTATTTATTATAAAAAATATTTTATATTTTTTATATTTTTCCCTTTTCCTCTCCCCTTTTTAATGAGGCAAGAGAGAATTTTCTCTAAAACAAATGTGTCAATTATTTTCTCTTTGAGCCAACTCTGATGAGAGTAAGATTCACACAATGTTCCTCCCCCTCTCTAAATTTCCTCCAATATGATAAGTTTCCTTTGCCTCTTCATGGGATGTGGTTTCCCTCTTTTTATCCCCCCTTCCCACCTTTTCTGCCATCCTCCCTTTTCCATATCTACTTTCCTTTTTTATGTTATATCAGTAAAATCAAATTATACATGAAGTCTTTTTTTATGTCCACAACAGAAATACAAATCTCAAGAGTTCTTTTTATGTTTTCTGTATCTCTTGAGTCCTATGGTTGGAGATCAAATTTTTTGTTTAGTTCTGGTTTTTTCTTTAGAAACAAATGGAATTCATTTGTTTCATTAAATGTCCATCTTCTTCCCTGGAAGAAAATGATCAGCTTAGCTGGGTAGTTTTTTTCTTGGCTGCATTCCAAGTTCTTTTGCCTTTTGGAATATCAGATTCCAGGCCCTTTGATCCTTTAATGTGGAGGCAGCCAGATCTTGGGTGATCCTTATTGTGGCACCTTGGTATTTAAATTGTTTTTTTCTGGCTGCTTGTAAAATTCTTTCCTTAATCTGATAGTTCTGAAATTTGGCCACAATATTCCTTCGGGTTTTTATTTTAGGGTCTTTTTCAGAAGGTGTTCGATGAATTCTTTCAATGCCTATTTTACCTTCTGATTCTATTACATCTGGGCAGTTCTCTTTGATGATTTCTTGTAAAATAGTATCTAGGCTCTTTTTTTCATCATAATTTTTGGAAAGGCCAATAATCCTCAGATTATCTCTCCTAGTTCTATTTTCCACGTCTGTCATTTTTGCAAGTAGATAATTCATGGTTTGTCATTTTTTTGGTTTTGCTTGACTGATTCTTACTGTCTCAATGAATCAGTTTCTATTTGTTCAGTTCTGATTTTTAAAGAATTATTTTCTTCATTAGCTTTTTTTACTTCTTTCTGAATATGTCCAATTGAGTTTTTAAATGAATTGTTTTGCTCTATGGAATTTTTTTTTCATTTCACTAAATTTTTTTTAGTGAATTGTTTTCTTTTTCCAATTCACAGATCCTACTTTCTTGTGAGTTCTTTGCCTTTTCCAATTCACAAATCCTACTTTCTAGTGAATTCTTTATTTTTTCCAATTCACAAATCTTGCTTTCCTCAAATTTTTTTTTTACTTTTTCCAATTCACAAATTTTGTTTCCCTGCACTTCCTCGGAATTTTTTGTCTTTTCCAATTCATATTTCAGGAAGTTGTTGCTCTCTTGTCAAGCTTCCCTTTCCTTTCCCCATTTTTCTTCTAACTCTCTTTTGAGACTTTTAATGGTCTCTTCTATGAGAGCATTATGTAAAACGGGACAGGTAGCATTCACTTTGGGTTATTGTCAGGTGCCTGTTTGCTATTAATCTCTTCTGGTTTGCAGACCTGCTCTTTTTCTGTATAGAAGCTGTCAATCATTCTTTTCATTTTTTTATTCATTATTTAAAGCCTTTAGGGATGCCTTCTAGGCAAAGGGGTTACCAGCTTCCTCTGCAGAGCAGGGAGAGATGTAAACCGGCTTCTGGCTCCGAGGTATGGGAGTGCTCTGAGTGAGAATTTTCCCTTCCCCCAACGGAGGTGTATTTAACACTGGCTGAGCTATTGGAGTGCCCAGTTGAGCTGTGAGGTTTAGTGACTACCCTAAGGCTAGAGACTAAGTGGATCAAGTGTCACTGCTGGAGCCCCTTGTGGGACTGTGGGTATTAGCAGCTGACCAGCAGATAGCTCAACTCTACCTGAAGTCTGCCCAGAAGTCTCTGCCCAGATACAAATTGCCCTGAGCTTTATTGCCCCAAGCCGAGCCACCCACTGTGCACATTACAGGCTTTCCTGGGCTGTGTCCTCCTGCCCTGCAGCTTCGCAACTGCCCCAAGAAAAAGCCCCATACTGCGGATTGGGGCTTCGAGTTTGTGCTGCAATCTGTACTCTCACTTCTGGTTTGAGGCTCTGCTCAGAGCCTTAGTTCTCTCCCTGCTTGTGCTGATCTGCTCTTCCCCTCCCTCCCCCTCAGCCCCCTGAGACAAACCTTTTTTGGTGAGACTGCAGATTTTCTTTGGCTGGTGAGTTGTTATACTTCTAATCTTTATGAATTGTAGCAGTCAAGACAATTTTTGAGGCTCAATATAATATTGATAAAGAGGGTAAGAGAAGAGCATAGAAAGTCATGTGTGCCTTCTCTGTCATCTTGGCTCCACCCCCTCTATCGCTGAAATTGTGAAATGCTTCAACCATTCTGGAGAGCAAAATTCTGCCCAACAGGCTATCAAAATGTGCATATATTGACCTAGCAATACCACTATTGGGTCTGTATCCCAAATAAATAATGAAATAGGGGAAAGGACCTACAGGTCCAAAAATGTTTGGAGCGGCTCTTTGGTGGCAATGAATTGGAGAATGACTGAATAAGTTATAGTATAAGAAAGTAATGAAATATTGTTCCAAAAAAATGAAAAAGCTAATTTTAGAGAAGCCTAGAAAAACTTACATGAACTGATGCTGAGCATCACAAGCAGAATCTGGAACATATTGTACAAAGTAACAGCCAGATTATGCAATGATCAAGTATAAAAATTTGATTCTTCTCAGCAGTTCAGTGTTCTTCTATTGCAATCCCAATAAACTTTGTATAGAAAACACCATCTGCATTCAGAGAGAGAAGTATGGATACTGAATATAAATAAACAAATGATATATGTTAAAATCCTTACAAGGTGTTAATCCATTAGAATTGATAGAGACAATAATTATCTAATTTAGCATGGTTCAATATGATTGATCTGATCTTACAAGGAGATGTTAAGGGCCAGAACTTGAAACAAGGTACTAAGTGGAACTGATAGAAACAATTCTTTTGTTCACACCTTTAGAGAGCTCATATAAGCAAGAAGCTCTTAGGGCCAAAGAGCACTCTGGGAGGAAGCCTACTAGCTTTTATTGCAGCCTTAGAAATTTGCTCATACACTGGTATGGGATAATAAATCTGTTCTGAATTCTCTCCATACTGACCTTCACCAGCTATTTGGTCAAAAGCTATTTGTACATTAGCTCCTGTTTGCCTATTGCATTGGGCTTGAATCCTACATAATTTATGATATTCCCGAAAGGCACAACAAATTTTGTCCCGGTTCTAAACCTGTTTCTTGGGGAGGTTTTCTGGAGGCAGTCTTCGTTTTGATTCAAAGTAATAATCAACTCAAATACAGCCAGCTGATAAAATCCAAATGTTTATTTTCTCCTTCTGAGTCTTGTCTCCTTGCCTAGGGCTGGGTAGCTTTCTGAAGAGCCTTTCAGACCAGCCTTGGTCTCAGTGGGGGAAGTTCAGAAGGTCATGGTGGTGTGAGATAGGATGAATGAATCTGGATCCGCCTCCGAGAGTGGGCTTCTTCTGAACTGACTCTGAGTGACTCACTGAAGCTCTATTTATGGTCAGTGTAAACGGTTGACTCCTCCACCGAGAGTGGGATTATGGGATCTGAGAGTGGGATTATGGGTTTCTGACTTGTGAATTTCCCAAAAGTGTGAACTCCAATGAGTACTTAAATAAATTAGTGAGCTAGAGGATTTGCTAAGCACCATGCTAAATTAGGCAACTGACTTATCAGTTAAATTAAATTAAATTAAAATCAAAATTTTTTTTAAAAAAATATTTTTCTTAATTACGTAGCACCAAAAATTGTTAGCTTTCACCTTTTAAAATCATTTTTAGTTCCAAATGTTTTCTACCTTACTCCTCTTCATCCTACTCTTAAAAGACAAGCAATTTGATATAGATGAGACTTGTACTCTCATGCAAAACATTTCAACATTAGCCATGTTGCAAAGAAAAGACACACACACACACACACACACACACACACACACACACACACACACAGAGAGAGAGAGTAATAAAGTTTAAAAAGAAATGTATCAACACCAGCCCTGAAGTCAGGAGGACCTGAGTTAAAATCTGGCCTCAGACACTTAACATTTCCTACTGGGCAAGTCACTCAATCCCAATTGCCTCAGGGGAAAAAAAGTTTCAATTTACATTTGGACTTCAGTTCTTTCTCTGAATATCAATAGCATTTTTTTTTTTTTTTTACCATGTGCTCTTTCAAATTATCTTCTATCACTGGATTGCTGAGGACAGTTGATCATCATTATAATATTATTGCCAATCTGTGTGATATTCTTCTGGTTCTGCTTATTTTCATTTGTATTAGTTCATATAGGTTTTTTCAGGTTTTTCTGAAAACATTTTATTCATCATTTTTTACTATAAAATAGTATTTCATCATAATCTTATAAAACACATACCGTTGAGCAATTCCATAATAGATTGCTGCCCCCTCAATTTCTTTGCCATCTCAAAAGAATCTGCTATAAGCCTGATGTATATATGTAATTTTTTTTTCTTTGATCTCTTTAAGAAACAAAATAATCAATGACTATAGTCATCTAGTATTTGCTAAACTTCCAAAGTCAGCTTCTGGGATAAGAACTCATTATTTCACACACACACACAAAATTGCTGGGAAAACTTGAAAATATTTAATCAGAAACTCGAGATAAACCTACATCTTGCAACTTTTACCAAAATAAGGTCAAAATAGGGACATTTTTTATTTGGGCATAAAAGACGATACCCTAAGCAAATCATAGGAAGGGGTAGTTTAACTATTAATAGTAGTCAGGGGTCCTCAAACTATGGCCCTCGGGTCAGATGCAGCAGCTGAGGACGTTTATCCCCCTCACCCAGGGCTATGAAGTTACTTTATTTAAAGTCCCACAAAAGAAAGGTTTTGTTTTTACTATAGTCCGGCCCTCCAACAGTCTGAGGGACAGTGAACTGGCACCCTATTTAAAAAGTTTAAGGACCCTGTAGATCTTTGGAGAAGAGAGGAATTTATGATCAAAGGACTAGAGAACATTATAAAATGCAAAATGGACAATTTTTAATTACATTAAATTAAAAAGGGTTTTGTACAAACAAAAGCAACACAAACAAGATTAAAAAAAAGAAGTACAAATGCAAGGAAAAATTTATATAGCCAGTGTTTCTGATAAAGGCCTCATTTCCAAAATATATAAAGAATTGTATCAAATTTATAAAAATGTACGTTATTCCCCAATTGATAAATGGTCAAAGGATATGAACTGACAATTTTCAGATGATGAAATTAAAACCATCTATAGTCATATGCAAAAATGCTCTAAATCACTCTTGATTAGAGAAATACAAATTAAGATAACTCATAGTATCACCTCACCTCTCTCAGATTGGCTAAGATGATAGGAAAAAAACCATAAAGATTTTTGCAGGACTTCAAAAACTCAGGGGGATCATTGGATTCCCTGACATGTGAAGCAATGGACAATAGATTGGTTTTGGACTATCTCTTGGCTGCTGAAGAAGGTGTATGTGTGACTGTTGTTTACATACCCTCCTTCTAGGACTTCTGGTGATCTTTTCCAACGCCATGTTGATTTATATTAATATATTAATATATTTATATATTTATATTTATTTGTATTGTGTATATGTATTGTATGTATAAGTGTGTATATGTATATACATATGTGTATATGTATATGTGTATATGTATATGTATTGTATGTGTATATTTATATTAAATTTATATAAATGTTGGAGGAGATTGTTGATGGTATTGTGAAGTGATTCAACTATTCTGAAGAGCAATTTGTAACTCTGCCCAATATTTGCCTAAAACTTTGCAAGCTCTCTGACCCAACAATGAGGAGGGAAAAGAACTCACATGTGCAAAAATAATTGCAGCAGCTCTTTTTGTGGTGCCAAAGAATTGGAAAATGACTACATGTCCATCATTTGGGGAATGGATGAATAAGTTATGATATATGAAAATAATTTAATATTATTGTTCTATTAAAAAATGATGAACAAATTGATTTTTGAAAGACCTGAAAAGATTTACATGACCTGAGACATAGTGAAACAAGCAGAACCAGTAATACATTGTACATAATAACAGCAAGATTGTTTGATGATCATCTATGAAACACTTGGTTCTTCATTTAGTGGTACAGTGGTCCAGGGTTATTCCAATGAACTTTGAATAGAAAATGCCAGCTGCATCCAGAAAGAGAACTATAGAAATTGAATGTAAATCAAAACATGTTATGTTCACTTTTTTCCTGTTTTTTTTCTCTCATGATTTTTTTGTTCTGATTTTTCTCTCTCAATATGTTGTGTAAAGAAATATATATTTTAAAAGTTCATGTACATATATAACTAGGAAGAAACAAAAAAAGAAAGATCTAATATTGTATTGCTAGGTAAAAGGGTATACAATTTTATAGCCCTATTATTCTTCAGAATGGTAGGATTAATTCACAACTTCACCAACAATGCATTAGTGTTTCAATTTTTTCATGTTTAACCAACATTTGTTATTTTTTTTCTGTTTGGTTTTTTTTCCCTGAGTCAACTGTTTTAGAGAATTTCCACACGAGTATGGATAGGTTTAATTTATTTGTCTGAAGAGATTGACTTTTCAGATATCTTGACTGTTCATCAGTTGGGGAATTCTTATAAATTTAATTCAGTTCTTTATATATTTAAGAAATGAGCCCTTTATCAAATAAATATTACTTATCATTTTAGGAAAAGCTCCATTTATTCCTATGTTTTCCTATGAGTTTTTAAAAGCAATAAGTGTTATTATTTTTCCTGAATCTATTTAGATAATTATATTTTACTTGGTTGATCATAGTTATTGTAAATAATGCTTCTAGTTTTCCTAATATGGAGCCAGACCTATATTCCTGCTAGGAATCAACCTAATAATTTCTATTATCTACTATTTTATGCCAGAATTTCAAAGTTGCCATGCTTATATTTTATATTTGTGACTAATATTTATGAGCAAACTTCATTTATTTTCCTTTTGTCAAGATGAGTGTGTTTTCCCTGCTCTCTCAATGAGATATTGAATATACCTTAAACTCTTATTTTTTTTGCTTCTCAGAAATTCCCATGCAACACCATTTCTTAGTTAAGAGAAATCAAGTTTCTGAAAATATCTCTGATTCCAATTTTTTTCCTTAAAATAGATTATTTTTCTCTCCCCAAACCTATCTCTTAAACCTGTGCTCTTATCTTTTAAAGGAAAGAAATATAAATTACATTTTTTTAAATGTTGAGGCAATTGGATTAAGTGACTTGCCCAGGGTCACACAGCTAGGAAGCATTAAGTGTTTGAAGCCAGATTTGAACTTAGGTTCTCCTGATTTCAGGCCTGGTTGCTCTATATACTGCATCACCTAGCTGCCTCTATATTACAATTTTTAGGAATGACAAGGGCAAATTCATGCAATGAATCCAAGTTTGGAGTCTCATAATATTAGGAACACTAGGAATTAGTATTTCTAATAACAAAGTGATTAAAAATCATACAACTAAAAAATAATTGAAGTATATTCACAATGTTTGCATTCCACAATATTAAAGATAAGGGACTCACAACAAATGTGACAAATATGACAAATGTGGTTGGGGATAATGCTTCACCTAAACTGATTAGAGAAATGAAATGCCTTTAATGATTCAACTTACAGTCTTAAACATCTATGATACTCTGCTTCTTCTTCTTTTTTTTTTTGGAAAAGTTTTTCCAGAATAAAGGAAAGAATAGACAAAGAAAGATAAAAGAGATCAGAAAAAAGGGCAAGAGAATAAAATGAAAGGAGAATAACAATATGGGAATCAGAGAGAGAGAGGTTATGAAGAGAGAAGAAATGATAGTGACTTTGGGCATTGTTTTAATTTTCCTTATTTTCTGCAGTATTTAAATTCATAATGATCAGTCAAAAGAAATATTTAGTTTGGTTAAGTGAAAAATAAAAAAAATGCTTCTGTGGGGACTGAAAAGGATAACTATTTTATTCTAAACTAATTCTGCTATTTCTACTACTTTCTAATTTCTACAGAAATTAGAAAAAATATGTATATACAACAGTCTCTGACTTCAAATTAACTAATGATGAATACAGATTTTCATGAAGATTTCACAAGTTAGTAATTACAGTCTGATTGTAATTTGAAATAGTGAAACAAACTCAGTCTCCACTGTCCTGTACATGTAATTGATGAGTAATTTGTCATCAAGTATTCTCACTCTTCTAATATTACTTCACTGATGCCATGAAAACGAATAGAATACATATGTTTTGAAATTATTCTCACTAAGAAACCATTGTACAGTATCAGGGAGAGATATTTATTTTTTCATCTGTGTATGGTATAGGGTCACCATATTTTTTCTTTCCCAGTGACATTTTTATATTTGACATTCTGTGACATTTTCAATTTAATATTGTGTAATGGGCTGAGGTTTGAGTTGGTGCACTGAGGTTCCAAGTACTTGAGGCTAAATAGTAATTGGGCTATACTCTATTAGTATACATGATTGGATAAAGAATGATCCCTGCCCACTCTCTGTGCAAGTCCTGATGTATTAACATGCATGAATGGATTAAGAATGGTCCCTGCCCACTCTCTGTGCAAGTGCTGATGTGTTGTATAGGAAATGACGATTTTGGTGGGTGGAGGCAGAGGGAGGACAGGAAGAGAAGGCTGGGAGATTGGGCCTGAGTTCGAGACTCTCCGAGCTGCTGGGTGCGTGGCTGCTGGTCGAGCTAGCTTCTTGACTCAGCTGCATACATTGCTATCGTCGATTCTCTTCCACCTGCGATCCGATCCTTCTACACTGACAATAAAGACTGACGATTTTCCCCTAACCTGAATTCCTGCCTCCTGAGGACTTAAAAACACACGATCGTTACATCTGGCGCCCAACGGTGGGAACCAAGGACTGAAGAAGTCTCCGGTGACCAGGAACTTGGGTGAGTATTGTTAATAGACAAATAAGGAAGTTATTTTCTTAAAAACTAAACCAGTAATTTTTTTTTGGCTAAAATGGGACAAATGCTAGCTAAAGACTCCCCGCCTCCAACCCCATCCAAGAGTGGTGCTATAGAAAGCATGATTAAGCTGATAGAAATACATGGGTTACTTATAACTTGGGAACAGGTAGCGAGATTTGTGGGTATATTAAACTGCATCTCCCCTTGGTTCGTAGAGGAGGAGCAGATCTCTCGAGATAACTGGTCCCGGGTTGGACAAGCGATGTCCATGCATTACAGAGAATGTGGTCCTCAGTCAATTCCCATGGAGGCATTTTATTTATACAATATAATTCATTTAGCACTAAGAAGCCCTATCCCTAGATGAAAGAAAAAACAAGTGAATCCTTTAACTTCCTCATTTCCCTTTCTAAGGGGCCATGATATTAAGGAGGAAAACAATGAAGAGATTAATGACCATAGCCCCACAGGGCATACAGATTTACAAGAGCAAGGGTGTAGTCACCTTCCTCCTAAGGAGGCAGCTTCAGCCCCACCCCAGGAGCAAGTGATTAACTCTCCTTCACCATCTCCACCCACCGGGATGGAGGGAGGAGGGGCAGTGGGGGGGGCAGTGAAAAAAAGAACTTTGAGCAGGTTACAACAGGGATTAATGAAGGCCAAAGAAAATGGTGTAGATATTCGAGAGCTTCAGCCACTTATGTGTCCTGTAATTTCTCAGGCTAATGCCTCCTGTCAACAATGTCGACGATATGCCCCTTTTGACATAGAAATAATTAAGGATATTAAGAAAGCCTGCACTGTTTATGGGGCGACATCAGCTTATGTTAAGATGCTATTACAGAATTTGGCTTTTGAAGTCTTGACTCCTGATGACTGGAAAAATATAGCAAAGGTATGCCTAGAACCTGGACAAAATTACATGTGGCTTTCTGAATATAGTGAGTGCTGTAGGATACAAGCCCAACAAAATAGTCAAAATGCTGCTCATGCTGCGATCACCTATGACCTACTACAAGGTATAGGTCCATATGCAGACGTCACAGCACAGGTTAATTATACGGTAGAAGCATATGAGCAAATTGCTGCTAATGCTATCAAAGCATGGAATTTGATTCATAGTAAAAATGGCAAAGATGTGGCCTACACAAAAATAATGCAAGGGCCAGATGAGCCCTTTGCTGACTTTGTGGGACGTTTACAGACTGCCATCACAAGAACTAATGGGGAAAATAAAACAACAAATGTTTTAATAAGGCAACTTGATAAGGAAAATGCTAATGGGGTATGCAAAAGGATTATACTAGGACTAGGCAAGGATGCTCCTTTAGAGGAGTTCATAAGACGATGTGCTGCAGTGGGCACAAATGCCTTTTATAGCCAGACTATGATGCAGACTTCTCAAGATCCCAACATGGGTAGACAGGGTCCCTTCCGGCAAAGGACTTCTAGAGAGACACGTCAATGCTTTCAGTGTGGTAAAGTAGGGCATCTGAAAGCTCAATGCTGGCATAGAGACAGAGTGAGAAAACAGGATGGGAGAACAAGATCCAGCACCCCATGTCCAAAATGCAACAGAGGCTTCCATTGGGCCTCAGAATGTAGACAGGTTCAGGGAAACGGGATGAGGGGCCCAGCCCCAGGGCCCCAGGCAAAAAACACTTGGGGCATGATGGCAGCCAATGGTGCACCCAGAGAGTGCCGAGACAGCCGATACCCCAATATGACCAATCGGCCAGGAAGCCATATGATGACAGAAAGGGATTACACAATCAATCGGCCAGGAAGCAACCTGATGGGAGAAAGGGATTACAATTAGGGAGAATAGAGTTGTATGCAGCTGAGACAACTGAGATAGCCCCTGGAGAGGTGAAATCTGTTCCTCTTCAGCCAATGGATCCCTTGCCTCCAGGCACAGTAGGCTTGACCATTTTACCTCCTGAGAGTATGTACAAAACAGTGTCCATCCACATGCTGATGTGGGAAACTGGGGAATGTGTAGATAATATCCCAGTCACCAATACAGGCAGACAATGTGTGACTTATCACACAGGAGAAATAGTAGCATCAGGTTTACTCATACAGAATCCTAATAAGCAGCCTGGTGATAGTCACCCAGATTCTGATTCCAGATCACAAAATCCAGCAATTTACTGGACAGCAGCTGTAACAACTGACCGACCTATGCTCACAATCTATGTAAATGGCCTTCCTCTGGAAGGATTGGTAGACACTGGTGCAGATCGGACGGTCATTAGAGGTGCCAGGTGGCCCAGTCACTGGCCAAAGATTAAAGCAGACACCTACATGTCTGGTGTAGGAGGATCAATAGCGGCTGAAGTTAATGCTGCCCCTATGAGATGGACTTTTGAAGGCAAAACAGGAGTTTTTACTCCTTTTATAGTTGAAAAAATCCCCATCAATCTGTGGGGAAGAGACGTTTTACAGCAATTAGGGTTAAAAATGAGTACTTCGGTTTTTTAAGCAGAGCTGCTATTGAAGGCCTGCCAACATTTTCACTTGTTCCTATCCAATGGAAAACTGATACACCAGTGTGGATATAGCAGTGGCCCTTAAGTAAAGATAAAATTCAGGCCTTATTAGATATAGTACAGGAACAGCTTGACCAAGGACACTTAAAACCTTCTCTAAGTCCTTGGAATTCCCCAGTGTTTGTTGTGAAAAGGAAATCTGGAAAATGGAGGATGTTAACAGATTTAAGAAAAGTGAATGAACAGATGGAAACTATGGGAACTCTTCAACCTGGACTTCCATCTCCTACTCAGTTGCCTAGAGAATGGCCTCTTTGGGTCATAGATATTAAGGATTGTTTCTATTCTATCCCTCTGGATAAGGAGGATATGAAAAGATTTGCCTTTTCAGTGCACAGCGTTAACTTAGCTGAGCCTTATAAAAGATATGAATGGACAGTTTTGCCACAGGGAATGAAAAACAGCCCTACTATGTGTCAAATGTATGTTGCTGCTGCTCTTGCTCCAGTAAGAAAAGCATTCCCAAAAGTTATGCTATTACACTATGTGGATGACATTTTGGGATGTGCACCTGAGGAACAAATGTTAGAAGCATGTCTACAAAAGACCATAGAAACACTAAAGAATTACAAATTATACATAGCACCAGAAAAAATTCAAAGACATGCTCCTTTTCAATATTTAGGATATGAAGTATACCCTAAGGTGCTTACAGTTCAGAAACTCTCCTTAAGAACAGAAAAGCTAAACACATTGAATGATTTTCAGAAATTAATAGGAGATATTCAATGGATGCTACCAGTGTTAGGTTTGACTACCTATCAGTTACAACCATTATATGACATTTTAAGGGGAGACAGTGATTTAAATTCAGCACGCCAGCTTACAAAAGAAGCTCAAAAGGCTTTGAGAGAAGTTGAACTGGCTTTATCCAATGTGGTTGAAAGAGTCACTCAAAAACCCTTGGAGATAACAGTTTTTGCCATACAAGAGGCACCCACAGCAGTCCTTCATCAAGGACACAGTGTGATAGAGTGGGTGAACCTCCCAGCACAACCAGAACAAAGCCTTACAACCTACCCAGTGCTTGTGGCTAGAATTTTATTAAAGGCCACTAAGCGAGCAGTACAATTATCTGGGACAAGACCTGACAAGATATACACCTTTTATACCAATACACAAATTAATGTGTGTTGTGAGACCATCCCAGAGTGGCAAATTTTATTAGCCATGGCTCCAAATTTTATACATGGGTCTCCATTAAAGATAACTAGACTATTACATAATTGGCAATGGATTCTTGAAGAAAAAGTTTCTAAAGTTCCTCTTAAAGGACCAACTATCTTCACAGATGCATCCAAACATAATATTTGTGCTTTGTACTCTCATGATCTAACTATAAAGAGAGTAGTCAGAACTCCTTTTCAGTCCACTCAGCAGAATGAATTGTACTCGATCATTCTAGCTCTTACTTATTATCCAGGAGACATAAATATAATATCTGATTCGGCCTATTCAGTAGGTGTGGTACAAAGAATTGCCACAGCCCAAATAAAATTTGCAGCCTCTAATATATATCAGCTCTTTAAGAAACTTCAAGAGCAAGTGAGAAAGCATCCAGGTAAGATCTACATATTACATGTCCATTCTCATAGTGGACTTCCAGGTCCCATATTTGATGGCAATCCAAAGGCAGATAGCCTTCTAATTATGTTGGTCAATACCCCTTTGTTCCAAGAAGCTCAGGCATCTCATTCTAAATATCATCAAGCTGCTCGAGCTTTACGTTTACAATTTGGAATAACAAGAGAGGAAGCTAGGAGCATAGTAAAAGCCTGTACGGCTTGCCTTCCTTTCCATGCTCCTACACTGCCTCCAGGGAAGAACCCTCGTGGTTTGAGACCCAATGAAATCTGGCAAATGGATGTGACCCATTATAAATCTTTTGGTCGTCTATCTGTCATCCACGTTGTGGTAGACACCTTTTCGGGATTCACTTTTGCAATGCCAGCAGCAAAAGAGACAGCCCGAGTGGTCACTGAATTCCTCATACAAGCATTTGCCATTATGGGTGTGCCACAAGCAATAAAAACAGACAATGGTCCTGCTTATACTTCGAAACATTTTGCACACTTTTGTGCACAGTATAAGATTTTACACACCACGGGTATACCTTTTAATCCTCAAGGACAGGCAATAGTGGAGAGGAGAAACAGAGATATTAAGACACTCCTCCAAAAACAAAAGAAAGGGGGAGCCACAGGTAACCCTAGAGAACTTCTAAATCTAGCTCTTTATACTATTAACTTCTTGATTTTTGACAAAGATGCACTGGCTCCTGCAGACAGGTTTTATAACCCACCGGAAGGTCAGTGTCCAGTGCGAGCAGCTCCACTATCTTTAGATAATCGCCAGGTGATGTGGAGAGACCCAGAAAGTGGTGAATGGAAAGGACCAGATAGGCTAACTGCTTTGGGGAGAGGGTTGGCTTGTATCTCTACAGGTGGAGAAGGAATCAGATGGGTGCCAACGAGCCATATTAGCATTATCCAATGCAGAGAGACGGAGCAGACCCTTGAAACAAAGGAGAAGACCCAAGAAATATCGGGTGGTTCTGTTGCTGATTGTGCTGACCATTGAAAGAGCGTGGCAGTTATGGCGTTTGACTCATGGACATCAAAGATTGTAGGACTCAAAAACCCTCAGGAATCATTGGATTCTCTGAGCCATAAGACTCAAAAACCCTCAGGAATCATTGGATTCTCTGAGCTATAGGACTCAAAAACCCTCAGGAATCATTGGATTCTCTGAGCCATAAGATTCAAAAACCCTCAGGAATCATTGGATTCTCTGACACATAGGATTTGAAAACTCTCAGGAATCATTGGATTTTCTGAGACATAGGACTTGAAAATCCTCAGGAATCATTGGATTCTCTGAGAAATGATAAGACTGTTACAGGACTTCAAAAACTCATGGGGATCATTGGATTCCCTGACATGTGAAGTAATGGACAATAGATTGGTTTTGGACTATCTCTTGGCTGCTGAAGAAGGTGTATGTGTGACTGTTGTTTACATACCCTTCTTCTAGGACTTCTGGTGATCTTTTCCAACACCATGTTGATTTATATTGTTTGCTATTCTGCTACTTGCATGTACAATTCATGTTTGTTACACCACATCGAGACTGCACTGACTGTGGGGAGAGTCATCCCTAATAGCCTCTGCGTTATTGCTATGTACTTGTGTAATACCTCCCATTCTGATGGGTTTGTGCATAATAAGACCCTTCAGCCCAGAAACCCGCTAGCAACCCCCACTTCCCTTTGGTGCTTTTCATCTCCCTTCCTGAGATGTCAGGTAGGGCGTGATCATCTCCTTTTTAGTGCTTTCACTGCCTTTTCTGAGAAGTCAGGGAGGCTGTGATCACCTCCTTTTCGGTGCTTTCACCTCCTTCCCTGAGAAGTTAGGGATACTGTGATCATCTCCCCTTGGGGGCTCTGACCTCCCTGAGGAATCAGGGATGGCATGAACGCTTGTGTTCTAAAATAAAAGAAAGCGGGAAATGTAATGGGCTGAGGTTTGAGTTGGTGCACTGAGGTTCCAAGTACTTGAGGCTAAATAGTAATTGGGCTATACTCTATTAGTATACATGATTGGATAAAGAATGATCCCTGCCCACTCTCTGTGCAAGTCCTGATGTATTAACATGCATGAATGGATTAAGAATGGTCCCTGCCCACTCTCTGTGCAAGTGCTGATGTGTTGTATAGGAAATGACGATTTTGGTGGGTGGAGGCAGAGGGAGTACAGGAAGAGAAGGCTGGGAGATTGGGCCTGAGTTCGAGACTCTCCGAGCTGCTGGGTGCGTGGCTGCTGGTCGAGCTAGCTTCTTGACTCAGCTGCATACATTGCTATCGTCGATTCTCTTCCACCTGCGATCCGATCCTTCTACACTGACAATAAAGACTGACGATTTTCCCCTAACCTGAATTCCTGCCTCCTGAGGACTTAAAAACACACGATTGTTACAATATTGCTAATGTCCCAGCTGCAGAATTAAAAGTACACTCAAAGGAAAGGTTTGGATGTAAGCACATAAGCAGAGGATTACATGAGTTCTTTGTCTAACAAACATTTATATGTAAACAACTCACCCACTAAAAGGCATTGGGACTTTTTTCTCCTTTTCTAATATGTGGGATTGTTGATTCCCAGGTGTTGGCTTGCCTTTGAAAGCCTGGAATTCATAAGAACTAAGGCAAACTCCCAGAAAGATACAATGTCCTGATCAACCCCAAAAATGGTCATTTGTAAACCACTTGAATTTTGAAGAGGTTGGAAGGGGAATGAGAAGATAATAATCACACAGCAGGTATTTTTAAGCAGGTGGAAGTGATCCAGTTTCTCATCCACAACGGACAAGGTTTTCTACAAATTCCTAAAAATGAGCAGAATTTAAATACTGCAGAAAATAAGGAAAATTAAAACAATGCCCAAAGAGTAATTACAATTACAAAAATTGTAATATAGAGGCAGCTAGGCGATGCAGTATATAGAGCAACCAGGCCTGAAATCAGGAGAACCTAAGTTCAAATCTGGCTTCAGACACTTAATGCTTCCTAGCTGTGTGACCTTGGGCAAGTCACTTAATCCAATTGCCTCAACATTAAAAAATGTAATTTATATTTCTTTCCTTTAAAAGATAAGAGCACAGGTTTAAGAGACAGGTTTGGGGAGAGAAAAATAATCTATTTTAAGGAAAAACATTTAAGGAAAATAATAAAAGAGTGGAGTCTAAAAGACAGAATTTGGACTAAATACATAATTAAATAGTAAGGAAATTGAATTTGCCCATGAATTGAGTCACAAGTGGGAAGGTATCCCACTCAGTTCCCACTCACAGTGGGTACTCAGTTCCCACAATTAACCACATCCCCTCAATACCTTTATCCCAAGTATTACATACATTTTCATTTGTTTTAAATAAAAATACTATACAAAAGTGATATAATAAATTAGGAAAGGAATGCATTTAGAGAAACTTGGGAAGACTTGTATGAATTGCAGGAAAATTAAGTGAACAAAACCAGAAGAAAAAAATTTACAGTAATAGTATTATAAAAAGAACTATGAAAGCATTACAATTTTTATTGATGACATGACTAATCATGATTCCAGAGGAAGGATGATAATGTATGCTGTCCAAATCTATATAGACAGCAGTTGAATCAAAGGACATACATATTTGGACATAGATTTTGTAGGAATGTGTTTTTGCTTGGCCATGCATATTTATTACAAAACTTTCAATTTTCTTTTTTTTTTAAATTAGGATTAGAAAATGAGAGAAAGCTTGTTAATTGATAAATAAAAATAAAATAAGTGGGAATACACATATATGTATACATATACATATATACATATATTTCAAATTGCCAACACTTAGATTTTCCAAGTACAAAACCAATATCTGGAAAAGCAATGAAAAAATTTTAACAAATTTTTCATGTACAGTTTTACAATTTCTATTTTCACGTGTCTATTTTTGGTATCATGTGGATGAAGCCCATCTCTAAGACAAACTTGATATCAGAGCATTTTCTCCTCAAATAGAGAAATCATTGGATATTTTTTGGAATTAACCTCCAAAGATGAGTATTCTTGAAAAGGAAAAGAAACTTCAGCTTTCAGTTTTGTTTGCTAATGCAAACAAAAGGACACTTAGGATTTATTCCCTATTCATTGGGTTGGCTGTTTTCTTCTGGTATCTACCAAAATTATATGCTAGTGCCATAATCACCAGATGGATATTACAGAGCTAATGGATCTGATTTAAGGTATCCAAATGCCCAAATTACAGCTAGAGAGAGAGAGAAAAATTAGGGGGGAGAACTGGAGAGATCAAAGGATATTATGTGATCCAGCTTGTTGAAAATTCTGAAAATAAAACTCTATAAACAAAGCAGTGACCTTTCCATTTATTTGATGATACACTGCCCCAGCCACTGTATTGTAACCCAATATTAATGGAGAAAAACTGGTGTAGATGAGAATGTGAAGGCTACTTGTCAATGTTTTTAAACTAGGACTTAGCTTTACTAATACTTCTATATAAGAACCTCATTGTTATTTTTCTTTGCTATAGTTATTTTAATGGTTATATTATATTCAGGGAAGTGAAGAAGTTGAAAATCTCCCATTTTCTCAATGTGATTTTATTGTGAATCCAATTGTAAATAAATCCACCCCTCCTCCCCAAGCAGCTGTCTTTCACATTCTTCATGTTTCTTTCTGTTATAAATATGATGTATCGGTATGTTGTACTATTCTATGTCTTTTCAGTGCTTTGCAGCTTAAGGAGTATTTTTAGACCTAGTTTTTAAATGAATAAATATTATTCATTATACAGAAAATTTTCACTAACTACGGATTACCATTTAGAATATGTGCATTGGTTGCCTTTTTTCTGAAAACCATAATGTATATAAGATAATATTTAAGGTTCATATTGAATCAAGAGATTTAAAATAGTAAGGAATTGGAAACTAAGTGGATGCCCATTAGTTGGAGAATGGCTGACGAATATTACAAAATGTAATGATTGTGTGTTTTTAAATCATCAGGAGTCAGGAATTCAGGTTAGGGGAAAATCGTCAGTCTTTATTATCAGTGAAGAAGGATCGGATCGCAGGTGGAAGAGAATCGGTGATAGCAATGTGTGCAGATGAGTCAAGAAGCTAGCTCGACCAGCAGCCACACACCCAGCAGCTTGGGGAGTCTCGAACTCAGGCCCCCAACTCCCTCAGCTTCTCTTCCTATCCTTCTTTCCGCCTCCACCCACCAAAATCGTCATTTCCTATACAACACATCAGGATTTGCACAGAGAGTGGGCAGGGACCATTCTTTATCCAATCATGCATGTTAAAAGAGTATAGCCCAATTACTATTTAGCCTCAAGTACTTGGGACCTAAGTGCATCAACTCAAACCTCAGCCCATTACATTTCCTGCTTTCTTTTATTTTAGAACACAGGTGGTCATGCCATCCCTGACTCCTCAGGGAGGTCAAAGCCCCCAAGGGGAGGTGATCACAGCCTCCCTAACTTCTCAGGGAAGGTGGTGAAAGCACTAAAAAGGAGATGATCACGCCCTACCTGACATCTCAGGAAGGGAGATGAAAAGCACCAAAGGGAAATGGGGGTTGCTAGCGGGTTTCTGGGCTGAAGGGTCTTATTATGCACAAACCCATCAGCATGGAAGGTATTACACAAGCACATAACAATAACGCAGAGGCTATTAGAGATGACTCTCCCCACAGTCAGTGCAGGCTCGATGTGGTGTAACAAACATAAATTGTACACGCAAGTAGCGGAATAGCAAACAATATAAATCAACATGGTGTTGGAAAAGATCACCAGAAGTCCTAGAAGGAGGGTGTGTAAACAACAGTCACACATACACCTTCTTCAGCAGCCAAGAGATAGTCCAAAACCAATCTATTGTCCATTACTTCACATGTCAGGGAATCCAATGATCCCCATGAGTTTTGCAAAAGTCTTTTTATGTGTTAGGGAATCCAATGATTCCAGCAGATTTTGAAGTCCTGTAACAGTCTTATCATTTCTCAGAGAATCCAATGATTCCTAGAATTTTAAAGCCCTATGTCTCAGAGAATCCAATGATTCCTGAGAGTTTTCAAGTCCTATGTCTCAGAGAATCCAATGATTCCTGAGAGTTTTCAAGTCTTATGACTCAGAGAATCCAATGATTCCTGAGGGTTTTTGAGTCCTATGGCTAAGAGAATCCAATGATTCCTGAAGGTTTTGAAGTCCAACAATCTTTGATGTCCATGAGTCAAACGCCATAACTGCCACGCTCTTTCAATGGTCAGCACAATCAGCAACAGAACCACCCGATATTTCTTGGGTCTTCTCCTTTGTTTCAAGGGTCTGCTCCGTCTCTCTGCATTGGATAATGCTAATATGGCTCGTTGGCACCCATCTGATTCCTTCTCCACCTGCAGAGATACAAGCAAACCCTCTCCCCAAAGCAGTTAGCCTATCGGGTCCTTTCCATTCACCACTTTCTGGGTCTCTCCACATCACCTGGCGATTATCTAAAGATAGTGGAGCTGCTTGCACATGACACTGATCTTACGGTGGGTTATAAAACCTGTCTGCCGGAGCCAGTGCATCTTTGTCAAAAATCAAGAAGTTAATAGTATAAAGAGCTAGATTTAGAAGTTCTCTAGGGTTACCTGTGGCTCCCCCTTTCTTTTGTTTTTGGAGGAGTGTCTTAATATCTCTGTTTCTCCTCTCCACTATTGCCTGTCCTTGAGGATTAAAAGGTAGGCTCGTGGTGTGTAAAATCTTATACTGTGCAAAAAAGTGTGCAAGATGTTTTGAAGTATAAGCAGGACCATTGTCTGTTTTTATTGCTTGTGGCACACCCATAATGGCAAATGCTTGTATGAGGAATTCAGTGACCACTCAGGCTGTCTCTTTTGCTGCTGGCATTGCAAAAGTGAATCCCGAAAAGGTGTCTACCACAACATGGATGAAAGACAGACGACCAAAAGATTTATAATGGGTCACATCCATTTGCCAGATTTCATTGGGTCTCAAACCACGAGGGTTCTTCCCTGGAGGCAATGTAGGAGCGTGGAAAGGAAGGCAAGCCGTACAGGCTTTTACTATGCTCCTAGCTTCCTCTCTTGTTATTCCAAATTGTAAACGTAAAGCTCGAGCAGCCTGATGATATTTAGAATGAGATGCCTGAGCTTCTTGGAACAAAGGGGTATTGACCAATATAGTTAGAAGGCTATCTGCCTTTGAATTGCCATCAAATATGGGACCTGGAAGTCCACTATGAGAATGGACATGTAATATGTAGATCTTACCTGGATGATTTCTCACTTGCTCTTGAAGTTTCTTAAAGAGCTGATATATATTAGAGGCTGCAAATTTTATTTGGGCTGTGGCAATTCTTTGTACCACACCTACTGAATAGGCCGAATCAGATATTATATTTATGTCTCCTGGATAATAAGTAAGAGCTAGAATGATTACGTACAATTCATTCTGCTGAGTGGACTGAAAAGGAGTTCTGACTACTCTCTTTATAGTTAGATCATGAGAGTACACAGCACAAATATTATGTTTGGATGCATCCGTGAAGATAGTTGGTCCTTTAAGAGGAACTTTAGAAACTTTTTCTTCAAGAATCCATCGCCAGTTATGTAATAGTCTAGTTATCTTTAATGGAGACCCATGTATAAAATTTGGAGCCATGGCTAATAAAATTTGCCACTCTGGGATGGTCTCACAACACACATTAATTTGTGTATTGGTATAAAAAGTGTATATCTTGTCAGGCCTTGTCCCAGATAATTATACTGCTCGCTTAGTGGCCTTTAATAAAATTCTAGCCACAAGCACTGGGTAGGTTGCAAGGCTTTGTTCTGGTTGTGCTGGGAGGTTCACCCACTTTATCACACTGTGTCCTTGATGAAGGACTGCTGTGGGTGCCTCCTGTGTGGCAAAAACTGTTATCTCTAAGGGTTTTTGAGTGACTCTTTCAACCACATTGGATAAAGCCAGTTCAACTTCTCTCAAAGCCTCTTGAGCTTCTTTTGTAAGCTGGCGTGGTGAATTTAAAGCACTGTCTCCCCTTAAAATGTCATATAACGGTTGTAACTGATAGATAGTCAAACCTAACACTGGTCGCATCTATTGAATATCTCCTATCAATTTCTGAAAATCATTCAATGTGTTTAGCTTTTCTGTTCTTAAGGAGAGTTTTTGAACTGTAAGCACCTTAGGGTATACTTCATATCCTAAATATTGAAAAGGAGCATGTCTTTGAATTTTTTCTGGTGCTATGTATAATTTGTAATTCTTTAGTGTTTCTATGGTCTTTTGTAGACATGCCTCTAACATTTGTTCCTCAGGTGCACATCCCAAAATGTCATCCACATAATGTAATAGCATAACTTTTGGGAATGCTTTTCTTACTGGAGCAAGAGCAGCAGCAACATACATTTGACACATAGTAGGGCTGTTTTTCATTCCCTGTGGCAAAACTGTCCATTCATACCTTTTATAAGGCTCAGCTAAATTAACGCTGGGCACTGAAAAGGCAAATCTTTTCATATCCTCCTTATCCAGAGGGATAGAATAGAAAAAATCCTTAATATCTATGACCCAAAGAGGCCATTCTCTAGGCAACTGAGTAGGAGATGGAAGTCCAGGCTGAAGAGTTCCCATAGTTTCCATCTGTTCATTCACTTTTCTTAAATCTGTTAACATCCTCCATTTTCCAGATTTCTTTTTCACAACAAACACTGGGGAATTCCAAGGACTTAGAGAAGGTTTTAAGTGTCCTTGGTCAAGCTGTTCCTGTACTATATCTAATAAGGCCTGAATTTTATCTTTACTTAAGGGCCACTGCTCTATCCACATTGGTGTATCAGTTTTCCATTGGATAGGTACAGGTGAAAGTGTTGGTAGGCCTTCAACAGCAGCCCTGCTTAAAAAACCGAAGTGCTCATTTTTAATCCTAGTTGCTGTAAAACATCTCTTCCCCACAGATTGATGGGGATTTTTTCAACTATAAAAGGAGTAAAAACTCCTGTTTTGCCTTCAAAAGTCCATCTCATAGAGGCAATACTAACTTCAGCTGCTATTGATCCTCCTACACCAGACATATAGGTGTCTGCTTTAATCTTTGGCCAGTGACTGGGCCAGCTGGCACCTCTAATGACTGTCTGATCTGCACCAGTGTCTACCAATCCTTCCAATGGAAGGCCATTTACATAGATTGTGAGCATAGGTCGGTCAGTTGTTACAGCTGCTGTCCAGTAAATTGTTGGATTTTGTGATCTGGAATCAGAATCTGGGTGACTATCACCAGGCTGCTTATTAGAATTCTGTATGAGTAGACCTGATGCTACTATTTCTCCTGGGTGATAAGTCACACATTGTCTGCCTGTATTGGTGACTGAGATATTATCTACACATTCCCCAGTTTTCCACATCAGTATGTGGATTGACACTGTCTTGTATGTACTCTCAGGAGGTAAAATGGTCAAGCCTACTGTGCCTGTAGGCAAGGGATCCATAGGCTGGAGAGGAACAGATTTCACCTCTCCAGGGGGTATCTCAGTTGTCTCAGCTGCATACAACTTATTCTCCCTAATTGTAATCCCTTTCTGCCATCATATGGCTTCCTGGCCGATTGGTCATATTGGGGTATTGTCTGTCTAGGCACTCTCTGGGTGCACCATTGGCTGCCATCATGCCCCAAGTGTTTTTTGCCTGGGGCCCTGGGGCTGGGCCCCTCATCCCGTTTCCCTGAACCTGTCTACATTCTGAGGCCCAATAGAAGCCTCTGTTGCATTTTGGACATGGGATACTGGGCCTTGTTCTCCCATCCTGTTTTCTCACCCTGCCTCTATGCCAACATTGAGCTTTCAGATGCCCTACTTTACCACACTGAAAGCATTGACGTGTCTCTCTAGAAGTCCCTTGCCGGAAGGGACCCTCTCTACCCATGTTGGGATCTTGGGAAGTCTGCATCATAGTCTGGCTATAAAAGGCATTTGTGCCCACTGTGGCACAGCGTCTTATGAACTCCTCTAAAGGAGCATCCTTGCCTAGTCCTAGTATAACCCTTTTGCATACCTCATTAGCATTTTCCTTATCAAGTTGCCTTATTAAAACATTTGTTGTTGTATTTTCCCCATTAGTTCTTGTGATGGCAGTCTGTAAACGTCCCACAAAGTCAGGAAAGGGCTCATCTGGCCCTTGCATTATTTTTGTGTAGGCCACATCTTTGTCATTTTTACTATGAATGGAATTCCACGCTTTGATAGCATTAGCAGCAATTTGCTCATATGCTGCTACTGTATAATTAACCTGTGCTGTGACGTCTGCATATGGACCTATACCTTGTAGTAGGTCATAGGTGATCGCAGCATGAGCAGCATTTTGACTATTTTGTTGGGCTTGTATCCTACAGCACTCACTATATTCAGAAAGCCACATGTAATTTTGTCCAGGTTCTAGGCATACCTTTGCTATAGATTTCCAGTCATCAGGAATCAAGACTTCAAAAGCCAAATTCTGTAATAGCATCTTAACATAAGCTGATGTGGCCCCATAAACAGTGCAGGCTTTCTTAATATCTTTAATGATTTCTACGTCAAAAGGGGCATATCTTCGACATTGTTGACCGGAGGCATTAGCCTGGGAAATTACAGGACACATAAGTGGCTGAAGCTCTCGGATATCTGCACCATTTTCTTTGGCGGTCATTAATCCCTGTTGTAATCTGGTCAAAGTTCTTCCTTTCACTGCCCTCCCCCCCCCCCCCCCCCCCGCCCCTCCTCCCTCAATCCCGGAGGGTGGAGTTGGTGGAGGAGAGTTAATCACTTGCTCCTGGGGTGGGGCTGAAGCTGCCTCCTGAGGAGGAAGGTGACTACACCCTTGCTCTTTTAAATCTGTATGCCCTGTGGGGATATGGTCATTAATCTCTTCATTGTCTTCTTCCTTAATATCATGGCTCCATGGAAAGGGAGATGAGGAAGTAAAAGAATTCACAGGTTTTTTCTTTCCTCTAGGGATAGGGTTTCTTAGTGCTAAATGAATTATATTGTATAAATAAAATGCCTCGATGGGAATTGACTGAGGACCACATTCTCTGAAATGCATGGTCATCGTTTGTCCAACCCGGGACCAGTTATCTCCAGAGATCTGCTCCTCCTCTACGAACCAAGGGGAGATGCAGTTTAATATACCCACAAATCTCGCTACCTGTTCCCAAGTTATAAGTAACCCATGTATTTCTATCAGCTTAATCATGCTTTCTATAGCACCACTCTTGGATGGGGTTGGGGGCGGGGATGGAGAGTCTTTAGCTAGCATTTGTCCCATATTAGCCAAAAAAAATTACTGGTTTAGTTTTTAAGAAAATAACTTCCTTATTTGTCTATTAACAATACTCACCCAAATTCCTGGTCACCGGAGACTTCTTCAGGCCTTGGTTCCCACCGTTGGGCGCCAGATGTAATGATTGTGTGTTTTTAAATCATCAGGAGTCAGGAATTCAGGTTAGGCGAAAATCGTCAGTCTTTATTATCAGTGAAGAAGGATCGGATCGCAGGTGGAAGAGAATCGGTGATAGCAATGTGTGCAGATGAGTCAAGAAGCTAGCTCGATCAGCAGCCACACACCCAGCAGCTCGGAGAGTCTCGAACTCAGGCCCCCAACTCCCTCAGCTTCTCTTCCTGTCCTTCTCTCCACCTCCACCCACCAAAATCATCATTTCCTATACAACACATCAGGACTTGCACAGAGAGTGGGCAGGGACCATTCTTTATCCAATCATGCATGTTAATAGAGTATAGCCCAATTACTATTTAGCCTCAAGTACTTGGGACCTAAGTGCATCAACTCAAACCTCAGCCCATTACAACAAAATATTATTGTTCTATAAGAAAGAAAGGGAGGGGGAACGAGTGGAGCAAAAATGGCAGAGAGGACACATTTTTTTCTGAGCTCTTTCCACAATCCTCAGACTAACAGCAAATCTAGCCTCCGCATTAGGTTTGGAGTAACAGAACCCACAAATATTGGCAGTGTAAAACATTACCAGCAGAAGACAATTTTGGAGTTCTCCAGAAAAGGTCCGTTTCAATCAGGAATGGAGGGGAAAGCACAGGCCAATTGAGCACAGACCACAAATGCAGGCAGTACAAAGTACTGGGGTGGTGGGGGCTCCCTGTGCCATAAAATGTATGGGGAGGTAACTAGAGCAGTGTTGGCTACTCTGCCTTGGTTGAAAGTCTGTAGATCATAATAAAAATTATAATAAAACATCCAACACAAACAAAATGCCAGAATTTCATGAGACTTTGCCATGTCCACCGCTGCAGCGCAGGACTGCCACTTATACTGAAAGCTTGGACAATCTTCCTTGCCCTAAAAGCACACCTCAACTTTAAAATAAATGAACAAAAAAGCAAAAAGAACTCAGACCATAGATGGTTTTCATGGTGAAAGAGAACAGATTTAAAACCCTGAGGTCATGAAAGTGGATCATCTTCAGATGAAGTCCCAAAGAGTGACATAAATTGATCTCCATTACACAAGGCTCTCCATGAAGAAATTAAAAAGGATATTGAAAGAGAGGAAAAATGGGGAAAGGAAGTGATAACTTTTCAGGAGAGTTTGGAAAAGGAAACCCAAAAATTATCTGAAGAAAATTCCTTACAAAATAGTTTTAGTGAAATAGAAAAATCCTCTAACTCCTTACAAAAATAGATTTGACAAAATGGAAAAAAAAAAAGAAAACACTGAAAAACAGATTTTGTGAAATGGGAGAAAAAACCCATAGAACAAAATAACTCATTTAAAAATTCAATTGGCCATATACAAAAAGAACTAAAAAAGGGAAATGAAAATAATTCACTAAAAGTCAGAATTGAACAAATGGAAATGAATGACTCAATGAGACATCAAGAAGCAGTCAAACAAAACCAAAAAAAAAAAACCCTAAAAATTAGGAGAAAATGTAAATTACCTATTTGGGAAAACAACTGAGATGGAAAATAAATCTAGGAGAGACAATCTAAGGATTATTGGACTTCCTGAAAATTATGATTAAAAAAGGAACCTAGACATTATTTTTCAGAAAATCATCAAAGAGAACAGGCCAGATGTCCTAGAACAAGAAGCCATTGAAAGAATTCACTGATGAACTCCTGAGACCCCAAAATGAAAACTCCAAATAATATCATGGCTAAATTTAAGAACTATCGGAGGAAGGGAAAAAAAAAAAACAAAACAAAACAAAAAAAAAACTATTACTAACATCAAGAAAGAAACAATTCAAATACCAAGCAGCCACAAAAAGCATTACCCAGGACAAAACAGCTTCTACCTTAAAGGATCAAGAGGACTGTAATATGATATTCTGAAAGCAGCCAACATAACTTACAATGCTAATCTGAGCATTTTCTTTCAGGGAAGAAGATGGGCATTCAATGAAACAGTTGAATTTCATTTATTTCTTTTGAAAAGACTACAACTGAATAAAAAATTTGAGTTCCAAATATAGAACTAAAGAGAAGCTAAAAAGGTAAAATTAAAAGGACGCTTGAGAACTATATCTCTGTTATGGGTATATATAGAGAGTGCATGTATAATTTGATTTTACTGTTATTTATAATATAAAATAAAAACTAGAGGTGGGAAAAGGATTGTAGTGAAAAAGGGGAAAAGTAGAGGTAAAATGAGGGAAATTACATCTCATGAAGAGGCCAAGGTGAAAAAAAAATGGAGGGGGATGAACACTGTGTGAATCTGACTCTCATCAGATTTGGCTCAAAGATAGAATATGAAACATATTTGGTTTCAAAGAAAAATTTCTCTCACTTTATGGGGAAGTTGGAATGGAAAAGAAAAAGGAAAGGGAGAGACTGGTAGAAGAAAAAAGAGAAATAGTAGGGGAAATGTAAGGGGGGGTTTCTTGAGCCAAGTCATATCCATAAATAAATACTGGAGAGGAAGAGAAGGGAGGCAAAGAAAGAGAAAAGCATAATTTAGGGTAAATAAGATGGTGGGAAATACAAAATTAGTAGTTGCAACTATAAATATGAATTGAGTGAACTCTCCCATAAAATGAAAGCAGATTGCAGACTGAATTTAAAGGCAGAGCCCTGCAATATGTTGTCTACAAG
This sequence comes from Dasyurus viverrinus, assembly GCA_020854095.1. NCBI lineage: Eukaryota > Metazoa > Chordata > Mammalia > Dasyuromorphia > Dasyuridae > Dasyurus > Dasyurus viverrinus. The sequence continues at coordinate 284,532,886 of CM036997.1, forward strand.
AAACACATTTAAAGCAGAGTGACACACACAAAGTAAAGGCAAAAGACTGGAGCAGAATCTATTATGCTTCAAGTGAAGTAAAAAAACAGGGGTAGCCATCCTGATCTCAGATCAAGTAAAACCAAAAACAGATCTAATTAAAAGAGATAAAGAAAGAAACTACATCTTGCTAAAGGGTACCATAGATAATGAAGCAATATCAATACTAAACATATATGCACCAAATGGTACAGCATGTAAATTCATAAAGGAGAAGTTAAGAGAGCAAAAAGAAATAGACAGCAAAACTATAATAGTGGGTGATCTCAAACTTGCTCTCCCAGAATTAAATTAATCAAATCCCAAAATAAATAAGAAGTAAGGAAGTAAATAGAATACTAGAAAACTTAGATATGATAGATCTTTGGAGAAAATTGAATGGAGACAGAAAGGAATACACTGTTTTTCTTGAGCAATTCTTGGAACCTATACAAAAATTCACCATATATTAAAGCATAAAGATCTCAAAATCAAATGCAGAAAGGCACAAATATTAAATGCATTTTTTTTCAGAACACAATGCAATAAAAATTACATTCAATAAAAGGCCAGGGGCAATAGACCAAAAATCAATAGGAAATTAAATAACCCAATCCTAAAGAATGAATGTGTGAAACAGCAAATCACAGACACAATCAATAATTTAATCCAAGAGAATGCTGGTAATGAGGCAACATACCAAAATTTGTGGGATGCAGTCAAAGTGGTAATATGTGAAGATCATGTATTTTTAAATCAGCAGGAGTCAGGAATTCAGATTGGGGGAAAATCGTCAGTCTTTATTCTCAGTGAAGAAGGATCAGAGGTGGAAGAGAATCGGCAATAGCAATGTGTGCAGATGAGTTAAGAAGCTATCTCGACCAGCAGCCACACAACCAGCCTCCAGGAGTCTCGAACCCAGGCCCAATCCCTCCCAGCTTCTCTTCCTGTCTCTCTCTCTGCCCCCACCCACCAGAATCGTCATTTCCTATACAACACATCAGGACTTGCACAGAGAGTGGGCAGGGACCATTCTTTATCCCATCATTTTTATTAATAGAGTATAGCCCAATTACTATTTAGCCTCAAGTACTTGGGACCTCAGTGCATCAACTCAAACCTCAGCCCATTACATCTCCCGCTTTCTTTTATTTTAGAACACAGGTGGTCGTGCCATCTCTGACTCCTCAGGGAGGTCAGAGCCCCCAAGGGGAGGTGATCACAGCCTCCCTAACTTCTCAGGGAAGGAGGTGAAAGCACTAAAAAGGAGATGATCACGCCCTACCTGACATCTCAGGAAGGGAGATGAAAAGCACCAAAGGGAAATGGGGGTTGCCAGCGGTTTTCTGGGCTGCAGGGTCTTATTATGCAAAAACCCATCAGCATGGGAGGTATTACACAAGCACATAGCAGCCAAGAGATAATCCAAAACCAATCTATTGTCCATTGCTTCACATGTCAGGGAATCCAATGATCTCCCTGAGTTTTTGAAGTCCTGCAAAAATCTTTTTATGTGTTAGGGAATCCAATGATTCCAGCAGATTTTGAAGTGTTGTAACAGTCTTATCATTTCTCAGAGAATCCATTGATTCCTGAGGGTTTTCAAGTCCAACAATCTTTGATGTCCATGAGTCAAACGCCATAACTACCACGCTTTTTCAATGGTGAGCACAATCAGCAACAGAACCACCGGATATTTCTTGGGTCTTCTCCTTTGTTTCAAGGGTCTGCTCCATCTCTCTGCAATGGACAAGGCAAATATGGCTCGTTGGCACCCATCTGATTCCTTCTCCACCTGTAGAGATACAAGCAAACCCTCTCCCCAAAGCAGTTAGCCTATCTGGTCTTTTCCATTCACCACTTTCTGGGTCTCTACACATCACCTGGCGATTATCTAAAGATAGTGGAGTTGCTCACACTGGACACTGACCACTGACTTATAAAACCTGTCTGCCGGAGCTAGTGCATTTTTGTCAAAAATCAAGAAGTTAATAGTATAAAGAGCTAGATTTAGAAGTTCTCTAGGGTTACCTGTGGCTCCCCCTTTCTTTTGTTTTTGGAGGAGTGTCTTAATATCTCTGTTTCTCCTCTCCACTATTGCCTGTCCTTGAGGATTAAAAGGTATGCCCGTGGTGTGTAAAATCTTATACTGTGCAAAAAAGTGTGCAAACTGTTTTGAAGTATAAACAGGACCATTGTCTGTTTTTATTGCTTGTGGCACACCCATAATGGCAAATGCTTGTATGAGGAATTCAGTGACCACTCAGGCTGTCTCTTTTGCTGCTGGCATTGCAAAAGTGAATCCCAAAAAGGTGTCTACCACAACATGGATGAAAGACAGACGACCAAAAGATTTATAATGGGTCACATCCATTTGCCAGATTTCATTGGGTCTCAAACCACGAGGGTTCTTCCCTGGAGGCAGTGTAGGAGCGTGGAAAGGAAGGCAAGCTGTACAGGCTTTTACTATGCTCCTAGCTTCCTCTCTTGTTATTCCAAACTGTAAACGTAAAGCTTGAGCAGCCTGATGATATTTAGAATGAGATGCCTCAGCTTCTTGGAACAAAGGGGTATTGACCAACATAGTTAGAAGGCTATCTGCCTTTGAATTGCCATCAAATATGGGACCTGGAAGTCCACTATGAGAATGGACATGTAATATGTAGATCTTACCTGGATGCTTTCTCACTTGTTCTTGAAGTTTCTTAAAGAGCTGATATATATTAGAGGCTGCAAATTTTATTTGGGCTGTGGCAATTCTTTGTACTACACAGCACAAATATTATGTTTGGATGCATCCGTGAAGATAGTTGGTCCTTTAAGAGGAACTTTAGAAACTTTTTCTTCAAGAATCCATCGCCAGTTATGTAATAGTCTAGTTATCTTTAATGGAGACCCATGTATAAAATTTGGAGCCATGGCTAATAAAATTTGCCACTCTGGGATGGTCTCACAACACACATTAATTTGTGTATTGGTATAAAAGGTGTATATCTTGTCAGGTCTTGTCCCAGATAATTATACTGCTCCCTTAGTGGCCTTTAATAAAATTCTACCCACAAGCACTGGGTAGGGTATAAGGCTTTGTTCTGGTTGTGCTGGGAGGTTCACCCACTCTATCACACAGTGTCCTTGATGAAGGACTGCTGTAGCTGCCTCTTGTGTGGCAAAAACTGATATCTCCAAGGGTTTTTGAGTGACTCTTTCAACCACATTGGATAAAGCCACTTCAACTTCTCTCAAAGCCTCTTGAGCTTCTTTTATAATCTGGCATGGTGAATTTAAAGCACTGTCTCCCCAAAAATGTCATATAACGGTTGTCACTGATAGGTAGTCAAACCTAACACTGGTCGCATCCATTGGATATCTCCTATCAATTTCTGAAAATCATTCAATGTGTTTAGCTTTTCTGTTCTTAAGGAGAGTTTTTGAATTGTAAGCACCTTAGGGTATACTTCATATCCTAAATATTGAAAAGGAGCATGTCTTTGAATTTTTTCTGGTGCTATGTATAATTTGTAATTCCTTAGTGTTTCTATGCTCTTTTGTAGACATGCCTCTAATATTTGTTCCTCAGGTACACATCCCAAAATGTCATCCATGTAATGTAATGGCATAACTTTTGGGAATGCTTTCTTATTGAAGCAAGAGCAGCAGCAACATACATTTGACACATAGTAGAGCTGTTCTTCATTCCCTGTGGCAAAACTGTCCATTCATATCTTTTATATAGCTCAGCTAAGTTAACGCTGGGCACTGAAAAGGCAAATTTTTTCATATCCTTCTTATCCAGAGGGATAGAATAGAAACAATCCTTAATATCTATGACCCAAAGTGGCCATTCTCTAGGCACCTGAGTAGGAGATGGAAGTCCAGGTTAAAGAGTTCCCATAGTTTCCATCTGTTCATTCACTTTTCTTAAATCCGTTAACATCCTCCATTTTCCAGATTTCTTTTTCACAACAAACACTGGGGAATTCCAAGGACTTAGAGAAGGTTTTAAGTGTCCTTGGTCAAGCTGTTCCTGTACTATATCTAATAAGGCCTGAATTTTATCTTTACTTAAGGGCCACTGCTATATCCACACTGGTGTATCAGTTTTCCATTGGATAGGAACAAGTGAAAATGTTGGCAGGCCTTCAACAGCAGCTCTGCTTAAAAAACCGAAGTACTCATTTTTAACCCTAATTGCTGTAAAACGTCTCTTCCCCACAGATTGATGGGGATTTTTTCAACTATAAAAGGAGTAAAAACTCCTGTTTTGCCTTCAAAAGTCCATCTCATAGGGGCAGCATTAACTTCAGCTGCTATTGATCCTCCTACACCAGACATGTAGGTGTCTGCTTTAATCTTTGGCCAGTGACTGGGCCAGCTGGCACCTCTAATGACTGTCCGATCTGCACCAGTGTCTACCAATCCTTCCAATGGAAGGCCATTTATATAGATTGTGAGCATAGGTCGATCAGTTGTTACAGCTGCTGTCCAGTAAATTGCTGGATTTTGTGATCTGAAATCAGAATCTGGGTGACTATCACCAGGGTGCTTATTAGGATTCTGTATGAGTAAACCTGATGCTACTATTTCTCCTAGGTGATAAGTCACACATTTTCTGCTTGTATTGGTGACTGGGATATTATCTACATATTCCCCAATTTCCCACATCAGAATATGGATGGACACTGTTTTGTACGTACTCTCAGGAGGTAAAATGGTCAAGCCTACTGTGCCTGGAGGCAAGGGATCCATAGGCTGGAGAGGAACAGATTTCACCTCTCCAGGGGGTATCTCAGTTGTCTCAGCTGCATACAACTCTATTCTCCCTAATTGTAATCCCTTTCTCCCATCAGGTTGCTTCCTGGCTGATTGATTGTGTAATCCCTTTCTGCCATCATATGGCTTTCTGGCTGATTGGTCATATTGGGATATTGGCCCTCTAGGCACTCTCTGGGTGCACAATTGGTTGCCATCATGCCCCAAGTGTTTTTTGCCTGGGGCCCTGGGGCTGGGCCCCTCATCCCGTTTCCCTGAACCTGTCTACATTCTGAGGCCCAATGGAAGTCTCTGTTGCATTTTGGACATGGGGTACTGGGTCTTGTTCTCCCACCCTGTTTTCTCACTCTGCCTCTATACCAACATTTTGCTTTCAGATGCCCTACTTTACCACACTGAAAGCATTGACATGTCTCTCTAGAAGTCCCTTGCCGGAAGGGACCCTGTCTACCCATGTTGGGATCTTGGGAAGTGTGCATCATAGTCTGGCTATAAAAGGCATTTGTGCCCACTGTGGCACAGCGTCTTATGAACTCCTCTAAAGGAGCATCCTTGGGCAGTCCTAATATAATCCTTCTGCACACCTCATTAGCATTTTCCTTAGCAAGTTGCCTTATTAAAACATCTGTTGTTGGATTTTCCCCATTAGTTCTTGTGATAGCAGTCTGCAAACGTCCCACAAAGTCAGCAAAGGGCTCATCTGGCCCTTGCATTATTTTTGTGAAGGCCTCACCTTTGTCATTTTTATTGTGAATCGAAGCCCACGTTTAGCAGCAATTTGCTCATATGCTGCTACTGAATAATTAATCTGTGCTGTGACATCTGCATATGGACCTATACCTTGTAGTAGGTCATAGGTGATCGCAGCATGAGCAGCATTTTGACTATTTTGTTGGGCTTGTATCCTACAGCACTCACTATATTCAGAAAGCCACATGTAATTTTGTCCAGGTTCTAGGCATACCCTTACTATAGATTTCCAGTCATCAGGAGAGTCAAGATTTCAAAAGCCAAATTCTGTAATAGCATCTTAACATAAGCTGATGTAGCCCCTTAAAGAGTGCAGGCCTTTTTAAGATCTTTAATGATTTCTATGTTAAAAGGGGCGTATCTTCGACTTTGTTGACCGGAGACATTAGCCTGGGAAATTACAGGAAACATAAGTGACTGAAGCTCCCGGATGTCCACATCCTTTTCTTTGGCCTTCATTAAGCCCTCTTGCAGTCTACTCAAGTTTGGTCCTGTCACTGCCCCTCCTCCCTCCATCTGGGAGGGTGGAGTTGGTGGAGGAGAGTAAATCACTTGCTCCTGGGGTGGGGCTGAAGCTGCCTCCTGAGGGGGAAGGTGGCCACACCCTTGCTCATTTAAGTCGCCATGCCCTGTGGGGATATGGTCATTAATCTCTTCATTGTCTTCCTCCTTAATATCATGGCTCCTTTGAGAAGTTGTAGAAGGAGCCATGGGTTTTTTCTTTCTTCTAGGGATAGGGTTTCTTAGTGCTAAATGAATTATATTGTATAAATAAAATGCCTCGATGGAAATTGAATGAGGACCACATTCTCTGAAATGCATGGACATCTCTTGTCCAACCCAGGACCAGTTATCTCGAGAGATCTGCTCCTCCTCTACGAACTAAAGGGAGATGCAGTTTAATATACCCACAAATCTTGCTACCTGTTCCCAAGTGATAAGTAACTCATGCATTTCTATCAGCTTAAGCATGCTTTCTATAGCACCACTCTTGGGCGTGGTTGGGGGCGGGGATGGAGAGTCTTTAGCTAGTATTTGTCCCATTTTAGCCTAAAAAAGATTACTGGTTTAGTTTTTAAGAAAATAAGTTCCTTATTTGTCTATTAACAATACTCACCCAAGTTCCTGGTCACTGGAGACTTCTTCAGTCCTTGGTTCCCACCGTTGGGCACCAGATGTGATGATCGTGTATTTTTAAATCATCAGGAGTCAGGAATTCAGGTTAGGGGAAAATCGTCAGTCTTTATTCTCAGTGAAGAAGGATCGGAGGTGGAAGAGAATCGGCAATAGCAATGTGTGCAGCTGAGTCAAGAAGCTTGCTAGACCAGCAGCCACACAACCAGCCGCCAGGAGTCTCGAACCCAGGCCCAATCCCTCCCAGCTTCTCTTCCTGTCTCTCTCTCTGCCTCCACCCACCACAATCGTCATTTCCTATACAACACATCAGGACTTGCACGGAGAGTGGGCAGGGACCATTCTTTATCCAATCATGTATATTAATAGAGTATAGCCCAATTACTATTTAGCCTCACGTACTTGGGACTTCAGTGCATCAACTCAAACCTCAGCCCATTACAATATTAAGGGAGAATTTTTTATCTCTAGATGCTTACTTGCATAAAATAGAGGAAGAGTAAATCAATGAACTGGGTTTGCAACTAAAAAAAGCTATAAAACTTGAAATTCTAAAAATAAAAGGGCAGATTAATAAAATTGAAAGTAAAAAAAATAATGAATTAATACATAAAACTAAAAGTTGCTTTTATGAAAAAAACAAAATTGATAAATCTTTAGTTGATCTCATTATAAAGAAAAGAGGAAAATCAAATTGCTAGTCTTAAAAATGAAAAGGGAGTACTTTCCACCAATGAAGAGGAAATTAGTACAAAAATTAGCAGTTATTCTGCCCAACTTTATGCCGTTCAATTTGATAACCTAATTGAAATGGACAAATACCTACAAAAATACAGATCACTCAGATTAACAGAAAGGAAATAATTTACTTAAACAGTCTCATTTTAGAAAAAGAAATAGAATATAGAACAAGCTATTAATCAACTTCTCTAAGAAAAATTATTTAGGGCCAGATGGATTTACAAACATTTGAAGAACAATTAACTCTAATACTATATAAACTATTTGAAAAAAATGGGGAAATAAAGAGTCTTACCAAATTCCTTTTATGACACAGACATGGTACTGATACCTAAATAAGGAAGATTGGAAACAGAGAAAGAAAATTATGGAAAATTTTGTCTAACATTCATTAGGTAAAATATAGAAGCAAAAATCTTAAATAAAATATTTGGAATGAGAGTATAGATATTAATCTCTATAATAATACACCATGACCAAGTAGAATTTATACCAAGAATGTAGGACTGTATCAATATTAAGAAAACTATTAGCATAATTGGCTATATCAATAACCAAACTAACCACAACCATATTATTATCTCAATAGATGCAGAAAAAAATATGTGATAAAATCCAACATGCATTCCTATTAAAAAAAAGTAGAGAATGGGAATAAATGGACTTTCCCTAAAAATAATCAATAGCAGTTATTTAAAACCATCAGCAAGCATCATCTGTAATGGGGATAAACTAGAAACATTCCAAATAAGATTGGGGTGAAACAAGGTTACCCACTCTCACAATTCCTACTCAATATTGTATTAGAAATGTGACTTTGGTAGTAAGAGAAGAAAAAGAGATTAAAGGAATTAGGGTATGTAATGAGGACACTAAATTATCTCTCTGCAGATGATATATGATGGTATACTTAGAGAACCACAGAGAACAAATTAAAAACCTATTAGAAACAATCCACAACTTTAGCAAGTTGCAGGATACAAAATAATTCCACATAAATTATCAGCATTTTTATACATCTCCAACACAGTCCAACAGCAAGATATACAAAGAGAAATTCCATTTAAAATAACTGTTGATGGTATAAAATATTTTGGAATTTATGTACCAAGGCAAATTTCAGGAACTGTATGAATCTTAATTCTATGAGATTTGGGTCAAACAGAGAATATCAGACATTTTTAGTTTCACAGAGAAATTTCTTTCTATACTGCAATAGGAGGTTAAAAGGCAAAGGGAAGGGGGGGAAAGTAATAGAAGGGAGAACAGAAGTAGAAAGGAAAAAGGATAAAAAAGGGGGGAAGCTGAAAAAGGGAAGGGAAGATTGAAATATTAAAAGGGATTCAGCAGATGTTTGCCTTCAAGTTAACTATCACTACAGCAGCAAAACAGAATAGCTGTGCCCATCATATTGGGAATGGTTGCAGTTTGTCTTAAAAAAATAAAATAAAAAAGAACAGCTGTGCCCAGCCAAAGCCATCAAGCCATAAAAGTGAGAGAAGAGAAACTGCAAAACAAATCTCATTTTCATCCCTAAGTCATATGATGACCTGAAATCTGAAGAAATAAATAAGAAACTCAAAGAAATAATTCACAAGGATTCACAAGAAATGGAAATTCTTAAAGATTACTTTCTTTCTAGGAAGGATCAAATCAAGAGTCAATATAACTGTCTGGAACAGAACCATTCAATAAATCTTTAAAAATAAACATATATAGCATATGCACACATATAAGAATGTATATAATATATACATACATGTTGTGAGGATTAAATGAGATAATAATTATAAAGTACTTAGCACAGTGCCTGGTATGTAGTAAGCACTGTATAACTATTATAATGTATATGTATATACATATACAAATTAATGCTAAATGTATACATATGTGTGTATGTGTATGTATATGTATATAACATAAAATAAAAATTCCCCAACTGACAAATGTTTGACCCTTTACGAACAGACAATTATGATGATGAAATTAAAGTTATCTATAGTTATATGGAAAAAACTCTAAATCACTATTGATTAGAGAAATGCAAATTAAAACAACTCTGATATACCACCTCATTTCTCTCAGATTGGCAAGATGACAGGAAAAGATCGTGAAAATATGGTGGAAGGGATGTTGGAAAACTGGGACACTAACTTGGTGGAGTTGTGAAATGATCCGCCCATTCTGGAGAGCAATCTGAAGCTATGTCGAAAGGGTTAAACTGAGTGCACCCTTTGAGCCAGCAGTGCCATTTTTGGGTCTGTAATCCAAGGAAGTCATAAAGGAGGGCAAAGGATCTACATGTGCAAAAATGTTTGTAACAACTCTTTTTGTGATAGCAAAGAATTGCAAAATTAGTAGATGTCCATCAATTGGGGAATGGCTGAACAGGCTGTGGTATATGAAAATAATGTGATATGATTATTCTATAAAAATGTTATACAAGGTGATTTTAGAAAGGCCTGGAAAGATTTAAATGAATGATGATGGGCAAAACAAGCAGAATAAGGAATATACTGTACACAATAGTAGCAAGAATGTGCAATGATTAACTTTGAAAGACTTGGTTCTTCTCAGTGGTTTAATGATTCAAAGCAATCCCAATCGATTTGGATGGAAAATACCATCTGCATCCAGAAAAAGATCTAAGAGACTGAATGTAAATTAACACATCCTATATTCACTTTTTTCTGTTGTTTTTTAATCTCTCATGGTTTTTTCTGCTCTGTTTTTGCTTTCGCAACATGATTCATAAGGCAATGTGTTAAAAATAAATTTTAAAATATTGGAGTTCATTTTTCAAGATAGATTCAATAATTTATAATTACATTTTCCATTCATAAAGTTACTGTGTTTCCTCTTTTGTATAGCTAATTGGTATGAGATTTTTCTTCATAAATGCTTTGCCCTTGCCAAAGTCAACTTTGCCCCACATTTCTTCTTTATCAATAAGTTGAAAACAAATTATACATCATATATCATCCCCCCACTACCAATTTTCCAGCTTTTTTGTTTCATAAGCTCTTTAACTATTTGTAAACATTGGTGACTCTTTCTCATATTTAATATATTGGTCTTTAATGTAACAATTGAGGTAAGTCAGGAAACCAAAGCTTGACTCTCAGTCTTCCAAAGTGGAACAATCTATAGATTTAAAAAATAAAATTAAAAAGTAAATCCCCTGGCGTCATTCATCATTGTTGCTTCTGTCCTAGATATGGAAGAAGTGAGATATTGAGAAGAAACGATATCATTTAATAACAAACAAGATAATGAAAAACAAAAAGGAGAAAAAGTATTTTAAAAAATTTAAGTGTGAATCAATCCAAAAGTTGATCAAGTCATTATAGTATAATTTGTGAATTGTATTAACAGACTGTTCATTTTCAATGTGGAATGATGTGTGACTTAAATTTACAAACCCCAGGCTGGTACACAATCTATTCTAAAACAATAATTGAGGGGGAGACATGTTAAGAATATTTTTATTTTTTTAATACCCAGAAATATGTTTTTCATTCTTCAGGGAAACCCCTATTGAGAGTTAAAATGGGTCTGCAGTGCTGAGCAGAGAACTGTTTCATCAGGAGCATCTGCTAGGGACTTAGGAAAGCTATTTTCTCTTAATAGACACCATTTTACATTTTTTATTTCTTCTAGTATGTAAACTCTTAAAGAAATGATGCATTGCATAGGAATTCATCCACAACTGAGAGTGCAAATAAGAGAAGAAAATCAAAAATCATAAAAGACATTAAAAGGTACATTTCAGAAAACAAGTTTACAAAGTTTCTTAGGCAATGAAGGATTCATGTTTTCAATTTTAACAGAGAGGCAGAAAATATGAAAACAAAGTAATTCCTAGGGAAAAAGCCATATTTAACATGCTTGAGAAAAGTTGTTTATTTTTAAATTTTTTCCTCCTTTAGAAAAAAAGGAGTCTCCAGAGAGTGCTAGATCTATTAAGGTTGATGTGTGGGAGGTGAGCATTTGATAAATTATTTGAGCAAGAAAGTACATACTCTAAAGCAGCAGGAAAAAATGCTGCTCTAGTTATACCATGGCTAAAAGTTACAGTGCTTCATTGCACTGCAGTCACTCCACAGCGATGCACTCAGTGATAACAATGAGCTTCATTTGGAGAAACTTAAAGCCAACTTATTAGCACCTCCAATATCAATCTTTGGTCTTTGTAAATATGCAGCAATAGGATGATTATATTTAGATCCCAGATTGTGGAGGTGATATTCTGCATTAAGAATGCTGATCTATGGAACACTCATTTCCCCAATTTCTTTTTGCCAGAGGAATGAGGCCAATAAAACTTCAGAACATTAAAGCCTGTTTCCTTCAATCTGATGTACAATGATTTTGAATTAATTGATCTTGGCAAAAAGCAATTACAAAATGTGCAAAGGTAAAAAACTTTGCTTCTTTAATCATTTTATCAGTTTTTCAAGTTCATAGGTGACTTTGCTATAAATAATGAAAGTTATTTTCAACATTCATGAATTTGTGGGATAAAGTACCTAGAATGCACATTAATTTTTTTCCTTTTTTTAAATTATACTTTTTATTTACAAGTTATATGCATGGGTAATTTTACAGCATTGACAATTGCTAAACCTTTTGCCAAACCAATTTTTTCCCTCCTTCCCTCCATCTCCTCCCCCAGATGGGAAGTTGACCAATACATGTTAAATATGCACATTCATTTTTAAACTGCTTTTACTTACACTGTGTATGAATCCATGATCAGGTAACTGAGCAAATCCAGATCCAAAGTTTTTGTAAAATGGAAGGAGCCTTGTTGATCCCTTAGAATTGTATAATCCAAGCCTCTTATTGCAATGATAAAGAAAATAAGGACAACAAAAAAATCAACTTAGAAAGCTATATTATATGTATTTAAAAATACTTCCTGGGACGTTAGGGTAAGTATCATTATTTTGAGAGATGCTTCTATTATCTATTAAAATAAACAAACAAAAACAAAGTACATATTGTGACAGTGCTTTCTGGAATTCAAAGAACTATCTCTTTGTGATAGTAGCAGAACTGTGCCAAAGGAACTCTAAGTGATGATCCACACTCAGTCCCCACAACCCTCTCTCTGGGTGCAGCTGACCTCTCTCCATCATAAGTCTTTTGGAACTGGCCTGCATCATCTCACTGTTGAAAAGAGCCACGTCCATGAAAATTGATCATTGTAGGAATTTTCAGTGGGAAGTTTCAGGGCTTTCAAAATATGGGCAGAGATTCAACTAAACATTCAGGATCTTGGTTGAAGACATTTTTAAGTGTTTCTAATTTGATCATTTAAAGAGTCAATGATTTTGGATTTTTTTTAAAGACATGCATAGATGAGAGAAGCAAGAGTGGATAACTGAGGATGAATATGAAAAAGTAGCAGTCTTGTTAGAATAGAATAATACAAAAATCATTGCAATTCTCACATACTCTTCCTTAATTTGAACACTGGATTACTGTTTTAGTTTCTTGGTGGCACATTGTAGAAAGGATATTGATTGATTGGACATGTTTAGAAGAAAATGTGGGAAGTTTAGAGGGCAGGAAGCATGAGGATTAGTTGACAATGTTCAGCATGAAATGTATAGCATGAAGGAGCAAAGATATGAGGTAAAAATAATAGTTATCATTAAGTTTCTGAAAAGTTAACATATAAAAAAAGATTAGTTTAGCTCTCAAAAGGAACTTGCATAAATAGGTAGAGGTATCAGATAGTTAAGCCTAGACTAAACTTCCTAATTAGAGATATTCAAAATTGAAATGGTACCAAAAAGGGGGAGAGAGGAAGGAAAAAATAAATCCAGAATCTGGTACCTAGAAAAATAAAGTTAAAACAACCTTTAAATTCAATGCAACAAAGTTCTCAAAATCATGAATTTAAATAATATTAATATTATAATATGAATGGCAGTATGATCTGCAACTCATCCATAACTGATAGCTTTAGATAGTGGCCAAGGGGTACTAATAGGTTAAATAACTTGCCCATACCTACATATTTAGAATTTGTCACAAACAAGCCTTCAACCTTCATTTTTCCAACTTTGAGTCTAAATTTTCTCTCGTTATTTCTCAAGTTCTTCCTTAGGTTCAAACAAAAATATCTATAATTTAAATTAAAGTCCTTTCCCCCTTTTTAGTAGACAATGCAAAGTCAATAAACAGACATTTATTATATCACAGCTTAAAATTCTCATGTACATTCACCTACCTCATGATTTTCTTCAAAGAACAATTCAAAGTTTCTACAAAAGCAAAGACATGGCATTGGGGGACTAATATCATTAATTATAATCTTAGCATTTTTAAATTACTAGAATTCTAAGTCTCTTTACTTAGGCCTCATATCTTCCCAATCTTCTTTATTTGTAGAGAGATGGAACTTTGGAGAAGTATACGTGAATCAAGGTGTTAACTCAGTGGAATTGATGAGATAATGATTCTCTAGTATACATATAATTAGTACTTAGCATGGTGAAGTAATGGTTCTCTACTTACTCAGTATACTGTAATGATGTAATTGTAATAGGGTATTTAAACTGGGGACAAAATCAGACTGAGGGGGTGGGGAAAGACTGGTTGAGACTGGCAGAATGGCAGAATGCTGGAAGAGACTGGCTCAGACTGAGACTGGCTCAGATTATGACAAAGACTGTGTAAAAGACAATAAAGACTTTGGACTCTATTCTTGTCCATTTTCATGGTGTTTATCCTGCTGAGACCAATGCCCTTTCAGAGAACCTTCTAGCCCAAACATTACACTTATTTCTTCTTAAAAACTAGAAAATTGTTTTCAACATAAGCCAATATATTTTGAGATTTATTTCAAAATTCTGAAGATATGAATCCTAAGTATTTGCAAATTCAACAAAATACATCTTATTGTACCTCAAGTATTTTCCCTTAGATTCTAAAGTATCAGTAGATGATTTTTCATAAAAGGAAAGTGAAATAAGAACAAACCATTATTTTCACTCAATTTCAATTCCTTTGTTTTGTTTGCTGTCTTACTCTTTCCATTATTACAAATTTAAAAAGAGACTCTTCACCCCAAAAAAATCTTTGGAATTTTTTTTATTTTTCCTGTATGCAAATCAGTAAAAATTGTGCTTCTCCAAGCACAATTATAAAATTGTGCCTTGATATGCCAGTCACTATAAACTTGACTCTATTGCCTGTTTTTGAAGGGAAAGTATGTTTCATTTCATAACCAATTTTATGGTCTGTATTTAGTGTTTCTAGCCATGCCCAGTAAATATACAAATGAATATACAGAAAAAGGCCATGTTTGTTGAAAAAAATCACTTACTTAGCTATTATTGAACCTGTTTTCATTGTTGCCTGCAGCATTAGAAAAAAAACTGACGTAGAGAAATGCAGACAATCTAGCTAAAAGATGCAAAATGGTTAATATGTATAGCATTTGGTTTATTTAGTGCCTTTCCATCTCAAACATCCCCACTGCCCCTGTGATATAGTAATGATGCTGTTAAAATAAAGACATTGAAGAAATTCAGAAAGAAGTATGACTTAACAATATAGCCCATTCTCTTAAAAGAGACCAAGTACAATTAAGAAAGAGGAGTCCTCTGAGGAATTAAAAATGCTTATGCTTATGAGGCAAGATGATAAGGGTGTGGAAGAATTTGTGTCTCTTTCCACCACTCAGAATAGGAGCAAGTTTCTTTCCTACACACTATTAGAGGATATGCTATCACATGCCATATGGTTGGAAGAATTAGGGTTGATAATATCCAAGAGTATTTGAAAAGGGGAGGATCTAATAATAAGAAAGAATAGTTTAGCTGAAAAAGAGTTTACAAAGAGAAATAGTAATAAGAAAGAAGTATAATGTTAACAGATTAGCTGCTATTGATATAAACTTAAATATTTTATAAAGCATTTCCACATTTATTATTCTTCCACCTCTTGAATCTTCACTGTGAAATGGGAAATTGGACTAAATGATCAGTATAATCAATAGCAATTCTATATTTCCGATTCTGTGAAACTATTATTTTAATTCATTCTCCAAAAAAGAAAAGAATAAAACCCTGAATTAGTAGTATAGCTAGTTTTTGCCCTCTTTACAAATAAAGGCAATAAAGTTCAGAGAATGTATTGTTATATAGTTGCTACCTGGCAGATGGAACTGTAATTAACATAGGACAAACTGCATTGATCCACTTCCTCTTCATTGTTACTATCACCTCAGTACCGCCTCTCTTTATTTTCTATTATTCTCTACAACCCTTTAGAGTCACATTAACATGGAGCACCTCTATGGTCTCCTTTCCCTCTTTATCCTATGTAGGTGTCAGCTATTCTCTGTACCCCATCAATGAATTTGCCTCAGGAGAAATGTTACTAGAAATAGGTCTGATGACTAAGCCAGAGCTTTATTTCTGGTCTTCTGGCTACAAGTTTTTTTTTTTTTTTTGTATTACCCCAAGATTAAGACTTGAGAACTTTATTTACTTCTTTACAAAATGATTCAGTGATTCAAATATCTCTTTCCAATTCCTTAATTGGCTTAAATTGTCTACTAAAAAACAATAACTTCATTTCTTACAATGCAATGTTCTATTTAGAACAATAATCCCAGATCCTTATAAGGTCATGTTGTTTCGATATTATTTTTCTGTTTTCCCCAGAGTCTAAATAGTTTTTAAGCCTAGTAAACATCACAATCTACATTTTGTCATTTAAAAAGAAAAATGCAACTTATATCTCACTGAAATTGTTTACTCAGCTCCTATATTTACAGAATTGTAAATGAGACAATCACTTTTTTTTTAACAGCAGGATAATGAAGTTCCTATGTAACTAATAGAATACAGAGGCTCATGAATTCCAAAAATTGGAATTTCTTGGATCCAGAATTCTAATTGCTTTTTGATGCAATGATGACTAGAATGGATTAGTAATATAGTAGAGGCATCAGGGTGATGAGAGTAAAACTCTGTATGACCTGAGCAAGCCCTGTAAAATTATGTAAAATCACCAGAAAATGTCTCCTTTGATTTACAAACCCAAATATTCTTGCATCCTCTTGGATGCTTTCTTGGGGAAGTCACAAGTCCAGGCAAGATTTCACATTCACCTGAGATTTCCCTTAGACTCATGCATAAAATGGGTCTTCAGAAAATGACTCTTTGCAGATCACTTCTTTCTTGAGAATGATATGCCCGCCAAGAGAATCCTTCTTGGTGTTTCTTTAACAATAGCTTTTTTTTAGCTTTTTATTTACAAGTTATATGCAAGCCAATTGTTGACCAATACATGTTAAATATGTTAAAGTATAAATTAAATATAATATAAGTAAACATGTCCTAACAGTTATTTTGCTGTACAAAAAGAATCGGACTTTGAAATAGTGTACTATTACCCTATGAAGGAAATCAAAAATGCAGGTGGACAAAAATATATGGATTGGGAATTCTATGTAATGGTTCATAGTCTTTTCCCAGAGTTTTTTCCCTGGGTATAGCTGGTTCAGTTCATAACTGCTCTATTGGAACTGATTTGGTTTATCTCATTGCTGGAGATGGCCATGTCCATCAGAATTGATCATCATAGTATTGTTGTTGAAGTATATAATGATCTCCTAGTCCTGCTCACAATAAAGCTTTTTTACCATAGTCTTTGGGTTTAGCAAATTCCTTCACCCCAACACACACCTTGGAGAATGGAACCCCACCCATTCCTGCCTAAACTCTTTATCTGTACCCTCATCCCTCATGAAGGGCAAGGAAAGTTGACTTTTCCACAGCTGCACAAGTTGATGGGCTATTTGAGTTTTCCCCACAAGATCATAATTCCAAGCTGGTCAGTATGTAGGAGTTGAACAGGGGCCACATGCAAACTAAACCACAACCTGACAGAAACACATATACACAATTTTGCTAAATTTTATTCTTGATTAGCAAGATTGATTTTAATAAGTTCATTATGATTTTGGGAAATATATTAAGCATAGTTGATGATGCTTCTTTTGTTTTGTTTTGGATTTTTTCCCTAATAGCTGTTCTCTACTTTTCCCTTCTCTTCCTGCAAATTTTTGTTTTGTTTCAGTTTGTTTTTTTTTAAATGAAAATCTAGTACTATGCAGCTCAGTGGTCACAGAAGTGGTCCCTGGCAGAAGCACTCAGAAGCATAACATTCTTGGACTTGATCCCTCATCTAATGGTGATGGGATCCACAGTTGGCAAACAACAGGTTTTCATTCAAATCTGACAATCTGACTGCCATAGAAATTGTTCACAAGCAGCCAATGTGCTCCAGCTCCAGTAATGTGTCTACTGAGACTCTTATACTCTCTATTAGGCAATATTCAGCTTTATTACATACAGGTCTCTGAAAGGTGAATGGTTCTTTTCAAATTCTTATCCCAACAACAATCTTCTCAATTTCAAGTTTCAAGTGGTAATTCATACCCCAGCTGAAAATATGATAGCTTTATTTTGCATTTTCTAGGTGGCTGGGAGATGTTATCTAAAAACTCCTTTTGGTTCTAAGATATATATTAAGAAATTCCTTTTAAATTCACTCTCCAGCTTCAATTCAGCATAAATGTCTTCAGGTCCTGGCAGTTTTGATTATCTGAATATAGAAAGTACTACTTTAATTATGTATATTTTGCTTGTATCATCAGAACAAGGGGAAAAACTATTAACAACAGAAGAATACAAAGTAAACTAGAAGGAAAACAAAAATAGACTTAAAATATAGGGTGATTATCCAATTCTAACAAAATGATTAGGGTCTAGGAAACAAAATGAATAGATTGTAAGGTACATTTTAATTTCAATATTTATTTGCTTTTGCCAAAAGCACAAATTAACCCCATGCTTAGATCTATTTAGGGAGACTCAAATGAGGAATCAACATAAAATCCTTCTAGTTTATTCTGTACCTATACTTGTGAGCAATTCAGCTCTCTTGCCTTCATATAGCATGAATTTTATTCCATCCATTACAAGAACAAAAATGAGATACTTGATAAAACAGAGATCCTTTTTGTTGTTGTTATTAAGCATACTGCCACTAGTGTATTTTCCTGTTCATCATCATAGTTTGACCTTGATAGTGGCATCTCAAAGTCAAGCTTAACAGAGCTCAATCTCTGGCATTAATTACTAAGCCAATGGTTCTCAAACTTTTGTTCTCAGTATCTTTATGTTGTTTAAAAACTATTGAGGATCTGTTCAAAGAGTTTTTGTCCACATGGGTTATATTTATAGCTATTTACTATATTAGTAATTAAAAATCATTTTGAATTGGTAGACCCTCTAAAAAAGTTTCAGAGACCCCAACAATTCTTTGGACTACACTTTGAGAAATTTAGTAACTAAGCTGAGAAGAAATATTATATATATGGCCCATGAAATCATAAAGATTGTCTTGACATTTAACAGAGCCTTTGAAGAACTTCATACTTAGGGCATTGGGAGACAATTAATTAATGCAGAAGATTGAGAAGGAGAAGTCAGACAACTGAAAAAAACAAAATTAAAAAAAAACAAGTAAAACTAGAATAATAGAAGCCAAGACAGAAGAGAAAATACCTAAGTAAAGGGAGTAAGATAGAATGTAAAATGATATGAAAAAAGGTTTTGAAAAAAATAAGGACTGAGAAGAGACAATCAGACAATTCTATAATTAAGGAAGGATCTTAAATAAATCAATATTAGATATCAAAGGGATTTTTAATAATGCTGTTCCATTTTCATCATCAAATTTATTTAGGAGAATTAAAAAATAAATAAGAAGGCATAATAATAGAAATGCTCTACATTAAGAAAAATTCTAAAGATTCTTCTAGGATAAAGTCAAGAAAATCTTTTGAATATATCTTCACACAATCCCTAATAAATCAATACTCACAACATTCTGCAAATTTTCTAAAAGAGCTTATAAAAGGAAACTATTGAAATTTTATGTTGCTCCATTTAATTACACATCTGAGTAGATTCACTCTGTGTGCCTTCTCCAGAAAATGCTTACAATTATATTTATAATTTAATTTTAAGCTTACAGCCAACTCTTTTCTCCCACTGGTAACTATTGAGGCAGCACTGAGAAAATTTGCCAGTCCTTGAGACATTTATTATTTTTATGTGACAGGAAATGAAATATACTAACAATATTTTACTTTTTAATTGGAAGAGAAATTGCAACTCAGAACAGAAATGAACAAAGGTTTTTGCACTCATGGCACTCAACCAAATTATTACCTCAGACATGTGAATGTAGGTTAGAGAGTTTCTTGGAGCATTGTCTATTCTCTTTTTATTAGCATTTTTTGATAATTCTCACCTGACATAATATATGAAAAGAAAAGCTTTATGTGCTTAATTTCTAACTACCTTGACATTATGCATTTCTATTTAAAATAAAAGGTCAACATTATATAAAGCATTGTTATGTATTGGTTAAAATTTCCCAGCACACAAGGCATCCTGAATTATTAATGATTATATATATAATACATATATATATATATAAATTCTATATTTCCTATTTTAAAATTGTGCCACTCTCATACAACAGTATATTAAATAAGTTTCCCAAACAGGGATTCCATATATTAGAATACATATATTCTCCTATCACAATTAAATATAAAAAAGATTGCTTTTTTGTTTTGTTTTTTATAACTTTTTATTTACAAGTTATATGCATGGCTAATTTTACAGCATTGACAATTGCCAAACCATTTATTCAAATTTTTCCCCTCTTTCCCCCCATCCCTTCTCCCAGATGGCATGTTAACCAATATATATTAAATATGTTAAAGTATAAAATTAAATACAGTATAAGTATACATGTCCAAACAGTTATTCTGCTGTGCAAAAAGAATCAGACTTTGACATAGTGTACTATCAGCCTGTAAAAGAAATAAAAAATGCAGACAGATAAAAATATAAGGATTGGGAATTCTATGTAATGGTTCACAGTCATCTCTCAGAGTTCTTTCACTGGGTGTAGCTGGTTCAATTAATTACTGCTCTATTGGAACTGATTTGGTTCATCTCATTGCTGGAGATGGCCAAGTACATCAGAATTGATCATCATATAGTATTGTTGTTGAAGTATATAATGATCTTCTGGTCCTGCTCATTTGACTCAGCACCAGTTCATGTCAGCCTATCCAAACCTTTCTGAAATCATCCTGCTGGTCATTTCCTTCAGGACAATAATATTCCATAATATTCATATACCACAATTTATCCAGCCATTCTCCAATGGATGGTCATCCACTCAGTTTCCAGTTTCTAGCCACTACAAAGAGACCTGCCACAAACATTCTTGCACATACATGTCCCTTTCCCTTCTTTAAGATCTCTTTGGGATGTAAGCTCAGTAGTAACACTCTGAATCAAAGGGTATGCATAGTTTGACAACCTTTTCAGTATAGTTCCAAATTGCCACCCAGAATGGTTCACAACTACACTAACAATGTATTAGTGTCCCTGTTTTGCCACATTCCTTCCAACATTCTGCATTAACTTTCCCTGTCATTCTAGCCAATCTGACAGGTATGGAGTGGTATGTCAGAGTTGTCTTAATTTGCATTTTCTGATTAATAATGACGGAGCATCTTTTCATATGGCTAGAAATACTTTCAATTTCTTCATCTGAGAATTGTCTGTTCATATCCTTTGACCATTTATCTGTAATGATCGTGTGTTTTTAAATCAGCTGGAGACAGGAATTCAGGTTAGGGGAAAATCCTCAGTCTTTATTATCAGTGAAGAAGGATCGGATCGCAGGTGGAAGAGAATCGGTGATAGCAATGTATGCAGCTGAGTCAAGAAGCTAGCTCGACCAGCAGCCACTCACCCAGCAGCTCAGAGAGTCTCAAACTCAGGCCCAATGTCTCTCCAGACTTCTCTTCCTCTCCCTCTGCCTCCACCCACCAAAATCGTCATTTCCTATACAACACATCAGCACTTGCACAGAGAGTGGGCAGGGACCATTCTTTATCCAATCAAGCATATTAATAGAGTATAGCCCAATTACTATTTAGCCTCAGGTACTTGGAACCTCAGTGCACCAACTCAAACCTCAGCCCATTACATTTCCTGCTTTCTTTTATTTTAGAACACAGGTGTTCATGCCATCCCTGATTCCTCAGGGAGGTTAGAGCCCCCAAGGGGAGGTGATCACAGCCTCCCTAACTTCTCAGGGAAGGATGTGAAAGCACCAAAAAGGAGGTGATCACAGCCTCCCTGACTTCTCAGAAAAGGCAGTGAAAGCACTAAAAAGGAGATGATCACGCCCTACCTGACATCTCAGGAAGGGAGATGAAAAGCACCAAAGGGAAATGGGGGTTGCTAGCGGGTTTCTGGGGCTGAAGGGTCTTATTATGCACAAACCCATCAGCATGGGAGGTATTACACAAGTACATAGCAATAACGCAGAGGCTTTTAGGGATGACTCTCCCCACAGTCAGTGCAGTCTCGATGTGGTGTAACAAACATGAATTGTACATGCAAGTAGCGGAATAGCAAACAATATAAATCAACATAGTGTTGGAAAAGATCACCAGAAGTCCTAGAAGAAGGGTATGTAAACAACAGTCACACATACACCTTCTTCAGCAGCCAAGAGATAGTCCAAAACCAATTTATTGTCCATTACTTCACATGTCAGGGAATCCAATGATCCCCCTGAGTCCTGCAAAAGTCTTTTTATGTTTTAGGGAATCCAATGATTCCAGCAGATTTTGAAGTCCTGTAACAGTCTTATCATTTCTCAGAGAATCCAATGATTCCTGAGAGTTTTCAAGTCCTATATCTCAGAGAATCCAATGATTCCTGAGATTTTTCAAGTCCTATGTCTCAGAGAATCCAATAATTCCTGAAGGTTTTTGAATCTTATGGCTCAGAGAATCCAATGATTCCTGAGGGTTTTTGAGTCCTATGGCTCAGAGAATCCAATGATTCC
Source organism: Dasyurus viverrinus (assembly GCA_020854095.1). Lineage (NCBI taxonomy): Eukaryota > Metazoa > Chordata > Mammalia > Dasyuromorphia > Dasyuridae > Dasyurus > Dasyurus viverrinus. The sequence goes on from CM036997.1 coordinate 284,555,281, forward strand.
TGAGGGTTTTTGAGTCCTATGGCTCAGAGAATCCAATGATTCCTGAGGGTTTTTGAGTCTTATGGCTCAGAGAATCCAATGATTCCTGAGGGTTTTGAAGTCCAACAATCTTTGATGTCCATGAGTCAAATGCCATAACTGCCACGCTCTTTCAATGGTCAGCACAATCAGCAACAGAACCACCCGATATTTCTTGGGTCTTCTCCTTTGTTTCAAGGGTCTGCTCCGTCTCTCTGCATTGGATAATGCTAATATGGCTCGTTGGCACCCATCTGATTCCTTCTCCACCTGTAGAGATACAAGCAAACCCTCTCCCCAAAGCAGTTAGCCTATGTGGTCCTTTCCATTCACCACTTTCTGGGTCTCTCCACATCACCTGGCGATTATCTAAAGATAGTGGAGCTGGGGGCGGAGCCAAGATGGCGGAGAAGACACACGCTACTTTCTAAGTTCTCCTCTCTTACCCTCTAACAACAGCATATCAGCCTCAAAAATCTACTTGACTGCTACAATTCGCAAAGATAAGAAGTAGATCAACTCACCAGCCAAAGAAAACCTGCAGTCTCATCAAAAAAAGTTTGGTTCTGGGGCCCAGGGAGAGACCAGCGCAGGCAGGGAGAGAAATTAGGTTCCGAGGAGAGTCTCAAACCGGAAGTGAGAGCACAGATCTCAGCACAAGCCGCAGCCCCAACCCGCAGTACGGGGCTTTTCCTAGGGGCAGTTGCGATCCTGCACGGCAGGAGGGCACAGCCCAGGCGACCCTTTAATCTGCCCAGGGTGGGGTTCGGCTTGGGGCCATAGAGATTTGCATAAGGCAGAGACGCGGGGCGGGGAGAGTTCCCGGGCAGAGCTCGCTAAAATCGGCGGTCTGCGGTCAGCTGCTAATACTCACAGTCCCACAAGAGGTTCCGGCCTGGGGCAGCAAAACTCTCTCCCCTAATTTCTAGCCTAAAAGCGATCTCGAATATATACGGCCCAAAGGGCCACTTTCGAAAGCTCAGCCAGCGCTGAATCCACTTCCTTTTGGGGGAAGGGAAAACTCTCACTCAGAGCTCTCCCACACAATTGGAGCCGGTAATCCAATTATCTCTCCCTGTTCTGCAGAGGAAGCTGGTAATCCCCTTGCCTAGGACACATACCCTTAAGGCTTTAAAACATGAATAAGAAGATGAAAAGAACAATTGACAGCTTCTATGCAGAAAAAGAGCAGGTCAACAAACCTGAAGAGACCTCAAACTGCAAAAATCCATCAGACTGTCCTCCTTTACATAATGCTCTCCTAGAAGAGACCATTAAAAGTCTCAAAAGAGAGTTAGAAGATAAATGGGGAAAGGAAAGGGAAGCCTTACAAGAGAGCAACAACTTCCTGAGAAACGAATTGGAAAAGTTAAAAAATTCCCTGGAAGTGCAGGGAAACAAAATCTGTGAAATGGAAAAAATAAAAAAATCTCAGGAAAGTAAGCAATGTGCACTAGAAAATAGGATTTGCGAATTGGAAAAAGAAAATACTTCACTAAAAAAAAAAATTAGTGAAATGGAAAAAAATTCCACAGACCAAAACAATACACTTAAAAGCTCAATTGGACAAATACAGAAAGAAGTAAAAAAAGCTAATGAAGAAACTAATTCTTTAAAAATTAGAACTGAACAAATAGAAACTAATGATTCATTGAGACAGCAAGAATCAGTCAAGCAAAACCAAAAAATTGACAAACTGGAAAAAACCATGAATTATCTACTTGCAAAAACGACAGACTTGGAAAATAGATCTAGGAGAGATAATCTGAGGATTATTGGACTTTCTGAAAACTATGATGAAAAAAAGAGCCTAGATTCTATTTTACAAGAAATCATCAAAGAGAACTGCCCAGATGTAATAGAATCAGAAGGTAAAATAGGTATTGAAAGAATTCATCGAACACCTTCTGAAAGAAACCCTAAAATAAAAACCCCAAGGAATATTGTGGCCAAATTCCAGAACTATCAGATTAAGGAAAAAATTTTACAAGCAGCCAAAAAAAAACCATTTAAATACCGAGGTGCCACAATAAGGATTACCCAAGATCTGGCTGCCTCCACATTGAAGGAAAGAAGGGCCTGGAATATGATATTCCGAAAGGCACAAGAACTTGGGATGCAGCCAAGAATAAACTACCCAGCTAAGCTGAGCATTTTCTACCAGGGAAGAAGATGGACATTTAATGAAACAAATGAATTCCATTTGTTTCTGAAGAAAAAACCAGAACTAAACAAAAAATTTGATCTCCAACCTTAAAACTCAAGAGATGCAGAAAAGGTAAAAATAACTCTTGAGAATTGTATTTTTGTTGTGAATATACAAAGAATATACATGTATAATTTGATTGTATTGATATAACATAAAAAGGGGAAGTAGATATGGAAAAGGGATGATGGCAGAATAAGGTGGGAAGGAGGGATAAAAAGAGGGAAACCACATCCCACAAAGAGGCAAAGGAAACATCATATCTCAGGGAATTTAGAGAGGGGGAGGAACAATATGTGAATCTTACTCTCATCAGAATTGGCTCAAAGAAAAAATAATTGACATTTGTTTTAGAGAACATTCTCTCGCCTCATTGAAAACGGGGGAGAGGAAAAGGGAAAAGAAAAAGAGTAATAAGGGAAGGAAGGGGAAAAGACTCGAAGGGGGGGAGGGAGGGATTATAAAGGGGGTAAGCATCGTGAAACAAGAGGGGTATATAAGTTTAAAAGGGGGAAAGAGGGTGGGGGGAGGCAAGAATAAGTAAAACATAATCTGGGGGTATTAGGATGGCAGGAAATACAGATTTAGTAATTCTAACCGTAAATGTGAATGGGATGAACTCCCCCATAAAGAGGAGACAGATAGCAGACTGGATCAAAAATCAGAACCCTACAATATGTTGTTTACAAGAAACACACTTAAAGCAAGGAGACACATATAGAGTAAAGGTAAAAGGCTGGAACAAAATCTATTATGCTTCAGGTGAAGTCAAAAAAGGAGGGGTAGCCATCCTTATCTCAGATCAAGCAAAAGCAAAAATTGATCTAATTAAAAGAGATAAGGAAGGCAATTACATCCTGCTAAAGGGCAGCATAAACAACGAAGCAATATCAATATTAAACATATATGCACCAAGTGGTAGGGCATCCAACTTCCTAAAGGAGAAGTTAAGAGAGTTGCAAGAAGAAATAGACAACAAAACTGTAATAGTGGGAGATCTCAACCTTGCACTCTCAGAATTAGACAAATCAAACCACAAAACAAATAAGAAAGAAATTAAAGAAGTAAATAGAATATTAGAAAAATTAGGTATGTTAGATCTTTGGAGAAAATTGAATGGAGATAGAAAGGAATATACTTTCTTCTCAGCAGTTCATGGAACCTATTCAAAAATTGACCATATATTAGCACATAAAGACCTCAAAATTAAATGCAAGAAAGCAGAAATAGTAAATGCTTTCTTTTCAGATCATGATGCAATAAAAACTACATTCAGCAAAAAGTTAGGGGGAAATAGACCAAAAAGTAATTGGAAACTAAACAATCTCATCTTAAAGAATGATTGGGTGAAGCAGCAAATTATAGATACAATTAATAATTTCACCCAAGATAATGACAATGATGAGACATCATACAAAAATCTATGGGATGCAGCCAAAGCAGTAATAAGAGGGAATTTTATATCCTTAGAAGCTTACTTAAATAAAGCAGAGAAAGAAAAAATTAATGAATTGGGCTTGCAACTAAAAAAACTAAAAAAAGACCAAATTAAAAACCCCCAATCTAATACTAAATTGGAAATTCTAAAATTAAAAGGAGAAATTAAAAATATTGAAAGTAAAAAAACTATTGAACTAATTAACAAAACTAAGAGTTGGTTCTATGAAAAAGCCAATAAAATAGACAAGCCTTTGGTAAATCTGATTAGAAAAAGGAGGGAGGAAAATGAAATTAGTAGTCTTAAAAATGAAAAGGGAGAACTTTCCACCAATGAAGAAGAAATCAGAGAAATAATAAGGAGTTACTTTGCTCAACTTTATGCCAATAAATTTGATAACCTAAGTGAAATGGATGAATACCTACAAAAATATAGACTTCCCAAACTAACAGAGGAGGAAGTAAATTGCTTAAATAGTCCCATTTCAGAAAAAAAGATAGAACAGGCAATTAAAGAACTCCCTAAGAAAAAATCCCCAGGACCAGATGGATTTACATGTGAATTTTACCAAACATTTAAAGAACAATTGGCCCCAATGCTATATAAATTATTTGATAAAATAGGGAATGAAGGAGTCCTACCAAATTCCTTCTATGACACAGACATGGTACTGATACCTAAACCAGGTAGGTTAAAATCAGAGAAAGAAAATTATAGACCCATCTCCCTAATGAATATTGATGCTAAAATCTTAAATAAGATATTAGCAAAAAGACTACAGAAAATCATCACCAGGATAATACACTATGATCAAGTAGGATTTATACCAGGAATGCAGGGCTGGTTCAATATTAGGAAAACTATCAATATAATTGGCCATATTAACAACCAAATTAACAAAAACCACATGATTATCTCAATAGATGCAGAAAAGGCATTTGACAAAATCCAACATCCATTCCTATTAAAAACACTTGAGAGTATAGGAATAAATGGACTTTTCCTCAAAATAATCAGCAGCATCTATTTAAAACCATCAGTAAGCATCATATGTAATGGAGACAAACTGCAACCATTCCCAATAAGATCTGGAGTAAAACAAGGTTGCCCACTATCACCGTTACTATTTAATATTGTATTAGAAACGCTAGCTGTGGCAATAAGAGCTGAGAAAGAGATTAAAGGAATAAGAATAGGTCATGAGGAAACCAAACTATCACTCTTTGCCGATGACATGATGGTATATTTAGAGAACCCCAGAGATTCTACTAAAAAGTTATTAGAAACAATTCACAACTTTAGCAAAGTTGCTGGTTATAAAATAAACCCACTTAAGTCATCAGCATTCTTATATATCACTAACAAAATCCAACAGTCAGAGTTACAAAGAGAAATTCCATTTAAAGTAACTACTGATAATATAAAATATTTAGGAATCTATCTGCCAAGGGAAAATCAGAAACTTTATGAGCAAAATCACAGACCACTTTTCCCACAAATTAAGTCTGAGCTAACTATTTGGAAAAATATTAAATGCTCTTGGATAGGGCGAGCAAACATAATAAAGATGACAATATTACCTAAACTAATTTATTTATTTAGTGCTATACCAATCAGACTCCCAAAAAACTATTTTAATGACCTAGAAAAAATAACAACAAAATTCATATGGAAAAACAAAAGGTCAAGAATTTCAAGGGAATTAATGAAAAAAAAATCAAATGAAGGTGGCTTAGCTGTACCAGATCTAAAACTATATTATAGAGCAGCAGTTACCAAAACCATTTGGTATTGGCTAAGGAATAGATTAGTTGATCAGTGGAATAGGTTAGGTTCAAGGGATAAAACAGTCAATAAATATAGCAACATAGTCTTTGACAAACCCAAAGACTCCAGCTTCTGGGATAAGAACTCACTGTTTGATAAAAATTGCTGGGAAAATTGGAAACTAATATGGCAGAAACTAGGCATTGACCCACACTTAACACCGTACACCAAGATAAGGTCAAAATGGGTGCATGACCTAGGCATAAAGAATGAAATTATTAATAAATTAGAGGAACACAGGATAGTTTACCTCTCAGACCTGTGGAAGGGGAAGGACTTTATGACCAAAGCAGAACTAGAGATCATTACTGATCACAAAATAGAAAATTTCGATTATACCAAACTGAAAAGTTTTTGTACAAACAAAATTAATGCAGACAAGATTAGAAGGGAAACAATAAACTGGGAAAATATTTTTACAGTCAAAGGTACTGATAAAGGCCTCATTTCCAAAATATATAGAGAATTAACTCTAATTTATAAAAAATCAAGCTATTCTCCAATTGAAAAATGGTCAAAGGATATGAACAGACAATTCTCAGATGAAGAAATTGAAACTATTTCTAGTCATATGAAAAGATGCTCCAAGTCACTATTAATCAGAGAAATGCAAATTAAGACAACTCTAAGATACCACTACACACCTGTCAGATTGGCTAAGATGACAGGAAAAAATAATAATGATTGTTGGAGGGGATGTGGGAAACCTGGGACATTGATGCATTGTTGGTGGAGTTGTGAATGAATCCAACCATTTTGGAGAATAGTTTGGAATTACGCTCAAAAAGTTATTAAACTGTGCATACCCTTTGATCCAGCAGTGTTACTACTGGGCTTATATCCCAAAGAGATTATAAAGCAGGGAAAGGGACCTGTATGTGCACGAATGTTTGTGGCAGCCCTTTTTGTAGTGGCTAGAAACTGGAAACTGAATGGATGTCCATCAGTTGGAGAATGGCTGAACAAACTGTGGTATATGAATACTATGGAATATTACTGTTCTGTAAGAAATGACCAACAGGAGGATTTCAGAAAGGCCTGGAGAGACTTACATGAACTGATGCTGAGTGAAATGAGCAGGACCAGGAGAACATTATATACTTCAACAACAATACTATATGATGACCAGTTCTGATGGACCTGGCCATCCTCAGCAACGAGATCAACCAATTCATTTCCAATGGAGCAGTAATGAACTGAACCAGCTACGCCCAGAGAAAGAACTTTGGGAGATGACGAAAAACCAATACATTAAATTCCCAATCTCTATATTTATGCCACCGACATATTTGATTTCCTCCACAAACTAATTGCACAATATTTCAGAGTCTGATTCTTTTTATACAGCAAAATAATGTTTTGGTCATGAATACTTATTGTGTACCTAATTTATATTTTAATGTATTTAACATCTACTGGTCATCTTGCCATCTGGGGGAAGGGGTGGGGGGCGGGAGGTAAAAAATTGGAACAAGAGATTTGGCAATTGTTGGTGCTGTAAAGTTATCCATGCATATAATCTGTAAATAAAAGGCTATTAAAAAAAAATAAAGATAGTGGAGCTGCTTGCACATGACACTGATCTTCCAGTGGGTTATAAAACCTGTCTACCGGAGCCAGTGCATCTTTGTCAAATATCAAGAAATTAATAGTATAAAGAGCTAGACTTAGAAGTTCTCTAGGGTTACCTGTGGCTCCCCCTTTCTTTTGTTTTTGGAGGAGTGTCTTAATATCTCTGTTTCTCCTCTCCACTATTGCCTGTCCTTGAGAATTAAAAGGTATGCCCGTGGTGTATAAAATCTTATACTGTGCAAAAAAGTGTGCGAACTGTTTTGAAGTATAAGCAGGACCATTGTCTGTTTTTATTGCTTGTGGCACACCCATAATGGCAAATGCTTGTATGAGGAATTCAGTGACCACTCGGGCTGTCTCTTTTGCTGCTGGCATTGCAAAAGTGAATCCCGAAAAGGTGTCTACCACAACATGGATGAAAGAGAGACGACCAAAAGATTTATAATGGGTCACATCCATTTGCCAGATTTCATTGGGTCTCAAATCACGAGGGTTCTTCCCTGGAGGCAGTGTAGGAGCGTGGAAAGGAAGGCAAGCTGTACAGGCTTTTACTATGCTCCTAGCTTCCTCTCTTGTTATTCCAAACTGTAAACGTAAAGCTCGAGCAGCCTGATGATATTTAGAATGAGATGCCTCAGCTTCTTGGAACAAAGGGGTATTGACCAACATAGTTAGAAGGCTATCTGCCTTTGAATTGCCATCAAATATGGGACCTGGAAGTCCACTATGAGAATGGACATGTAATATGTAGATCTTACCTGGATGCTTTCTCACTTGCTCTTGAAGTTTCTTAAAGAGCTGATATATATTAGAGGCTGCAAATTTTATTTGGGCTGTAGCAATTCTTTGTACCACACCTACTGAATAGGCCGAAGCAGATATTATATTTATGTCTCCTGGATAATAAGTAAGAGCTAGAATGATCGCGTACAATTCATTCTGCTGAGTGGACTGAAAAGCAGTTCTGACTACTCTCTTTATAGTTAGATCATGAGAGTACACAGCACAAATATTATGTTTGGATGCATCCGTGAAGATAGTTGGTCCTTTAAGAGGAACTTTAGAAACTTTTTCTTCAAGAATCCATCGCCAATTATGTAATAGTCTAGTTATCTTTAATGGAGACCCATGTATAAAATTTGGAGCCATGGCTAATAAAATTTGCCACTCTGGGATGGTTTCACAACACACATTAATTTGTGTATTTGTATAAAAGGTGTATATCTTGTCAGGTCTTGTCCCAGATAATTGTACTGCTCGCTTAGTGGCCTTTAATAAAATTCTAGCCACAAGCACTGTGTAGGTTGTAAGGCTTTGTTCTGGTTGTGCTGGGAGGTTCACCCACTCTATCACACTGTGTCCTTGATGAAGGCCTGCTGTGGGTGCCTCTTGTGTGGCAAAAACTGTTATCTCCAAGGGTTTTTGAGTGACTCAACCACATTGGATAAAGCCAGTTCAACTTCTCTCAAAGCCTCTTGAGCTTCTTTTGTAAGCTGGCGTGGTGAATTTAAATCACTGTCTCCCCTTAAAATGTCATATAACGGTTGTAACTGATAGATAGTCAAACCTAACACTGATCGCATCCATTGAATATCTCCTATCAATTTCTGAAAATCATTCAATGTGTTTAGCTTTTCTGTTCTTAAGGAGAGTTTTTGAACTGTAAGCACCTTAGGGTATACTTCATATCCTAAATATTGAAAAGGAGCATGTCTTTGAATTTTTTCTGGTGCTATGTATAATTTGTAATTCTTTAGTGTTTCTATGGTCTTTTGTAGACATGCCTCTAACATTTGTTCCTCAGGTGCACATCCCAAAATGTCATCCACATAATGTAATAGCATAACTTTTGGGAATGCTTTTCTTACTGGAGCAAGAGCAGCAGCAACATACATTTGACACATAGTAGGGCTGTTTTTCATTCCCTGTGGCAAAACTGTCCATTCGTATCTTTTATAAGGCTCAGCTAAGTTAACGCTGGGCACTGAAAAGGCAAATCTTTTTCATATCCTTCTTAACCAGAGGGATAGAATAGAAACAATCCTTAATATCTATGACCCAAAGAGGCCATTCTCTAGGCAACTGAGTAGGAGATGGAAGTCCAGGTTAAAGAGTTCCCATAGTTTCCATCTGTTCATTCACTTTTCTTAAATCCGTTAACATCCTCCATTTTCCAGATTTCTTTTACACAACAAACACTGGGGAATTCCAAGGACTTAGAGAAGGTTTTAAATGTCCTTGTTCAAGCTGTTCCTGTACTATATCTAATAAGGCCTGAATTTTATCTTTACTTAAGGGCCACTGCTCTATCCACACTGGTGTATCAGTTTTCCATTGGATAGGAACAGGTGAAAATGTTAAATACCTGCTTGGGAAAACAACAGATCTGAAAAATAGATCTAGGAGAGATAGTCTAAGGATTATAAGACTTCCTGAAAACCATGATGAAAAAAAGAGCCTAGACACTATTTTCAGGAAATAATCAAAGATAATTGCCCAGATGTCATAGAATCAGAAGGTAAAATAGCCATTGAAATAATTCATTGAACACATATGGAAAAAAGCAGACTTCTACCCAAGATGGTGGAGAGGACACATGCATCTATGTAAGCTCTTTTTTTGCCCCCCCGAAAGCGTTTTTTTCATGACAAGGTAAAGTGGGGGCACTACATCTCATGAAGAGGCAAAAGAAACCTATTTTATATGAGGGAAAGAAGGGAGGCAGGGTGAACATAGTGTGTGTCTTACTCTGATCAGAATTGGTTTAAAGAAAAAAATATTAGACATATTCAATTTACAGGGAAACTTCTCCCACCTCATTGAAAAGTGGGAGGAGAAAAGTAAAAAGGGAAGGAGTAAGCTAAGCGGAAGGGAATATAAAAATTGTGAGGAAAGGGGGTAAGAAAAGGGGAGGAACTCTAAGGTGGAGGGAGGAATCCTAAAAAAAGGAGGGCTATGAGAGGCAAGTACTGCTCACAAGCTTAATAATGCGAAGGGGGCTAAGGAAGAAGGAAAGGAGAAAAGCATAAGCAGTGGTTAACAAGATGGCAAGTAATACAGAATTAGTAATTTTAACCATAACTGTGAATGGGGTAAATACCCCATATAGAGGAAGTGGTTAGCCAACTGGATTAAAAACCAGAATGCTATACAATATGTTGTTTACAGGAAACACACATGAAGCAGGGTGATACATACAGAGTAGAAGCAAAAGGTTGGAACAGAATCTATTATTCTTCAGGTTAAGTAAAAAAACAGGGGTAGCTATCCTGATCTCAGATCAAAAAAAAAATTGATCTAATTAAAAGAGATAAGGAAAAGCACTATATCTTGCTAAAGAGTAGCATAGATAATGAAGCAATGTCAATATTAAACATATATGCACCAAGTGGTGTAGAAATTAAGGGAGCTGCAAGAAGAACACACATGCAAAGGGACCCCAAAATTAAACCTCCAAGGAATATTGTGGCTAAATTTGAGAACTGTCATACCAAGGAAAATATAATACAAGTAGCCAGGAAAAAAAATTCAAAAAATGAGGAGCCACAATAAGTATCACTCAGGGTCTAGCAGCTTCCACATTAAAGGATCAAAGGTCCTGGAATCTAATATTCCAAAAGGCAAAAGAACTTGGAATGCAGCCAAGAATAAATTACCCAGCTAAACAGGGAGAAGATGGGCATTTTATTTATTTTGGATGAAAACAAAAATAGTAGGGAAAATGTGTAAGTAAAGGAGAGGGACTCTAGCAGGAGGAGAAACTTTAAAGGGAGAAGGCTGCAAGAAGCAAGTGGTGCCCATGAATTTAATTCTGTTGAGGGGACTAAGAGAGAAAGGAAAGAGAAAAGTATAATCTGGAGATAATAAAATGGCAGGAAATACAAAATTAGTAGTTTTAACCATAAATGTGAATGAACACTCCCATAAAGCAGAGGTGGATAGTAGACTGGATTAAAATCTGGAATACTATAATATGTATTTTTTTTACAAGAAACACATTTAAAGCAGAGTAATACATACAGATTAAAGACTGGAGCATAAATTATTATGTTCTAGGTGAGGTAAAAAAAAAAGCAGGGGTAGCCATCTTGATCAAGCAAAAGCAAAAATTGATCTAATTAAAAGAGATAAGGAAGGAAAATATATAAAGGATACCACAGATAATGAAGCAATATTAATACTAAACATATATGTACCAAGTGGTAAAGCATCTAAATTCCTAAAGGAGAAGTTAAGAGAGTTACAAGAAGAAATAGAAAGCAAAATCATAATAGTGGGAGATCTCAATCTTGCACTATCAGAATTAGATAAATCAAACCACAAAATAAATAAGAAAGAAGTTAAAGAGGTAAATAAAATACTAGAAAAGTTAGGCATGACAGATCTTTGGAGAAAACTGAAGGGAGATAGAAAGAAGTATACTTTCTTCTCAGCAATTCATGGTACCTATGCAAAAATTGACCATGTATGAGGACTTGAGGACGTCAAAATCAAATGCAGAAAGGCAGAAATAGTAAATGCATTTTTTCAGATCATGAAGTAATAAAAAATACATTAAATAAAAAGCCAGGGAAAAATAGTCCAAAAAGCAATAGGAAACTAAATAATCTCTTCCTAAAGAATTAATGGATGAAACATCCAATCATAGACACAATTATTAATTACTGCAAGAGAATGACAATAATGAGACAACATACCAAAATTGGTGGGATACAGCCAAAGCCTTAATAAGAGGAAATTGTATGTGTCTAGAGGCTTGCTTGCATAAAATAGAGAAAGAGATCAATGAACTAGGCTTGTATCTAAAAAGCTGGAAAAAGAGCAAATTAAAAAATCCCAATCAAGCATTAAAGTTGAAATTCTAAAAATAAAAGGAGAGATTAATAAAACTTAAAGTAAAAAAAAGAAACTATTGAATTAACAAACAAAACTAAGAGTTGGTTTTATGGGAAAAAAACAAAATAGATAAACCTTTTGGCAAATTTGATTAAAAAAAGAAAGAGGAATATCAAATTGTAAGTCTTAAAAATGAAAAGGGAGAAATTTTCATTAATGAAGAAGAAATTAGAGCAATAATTAGGATTTACTTTACACAACTTTATGCCAATAAATTCGATAACCTAAGTGAAATGGATGACTATCTAAAAAAATATAGAATGCCCAGATTAATAGAAGAGAAAATTAATTGCTTAAATAGTCCCATCTTAGAAAAAGAAATAAAACAAGGTATTAATCAACTCCCTAAGAAAAATCCCCAGGAAGAGATAGATTTACATGTGAATTCTATTAAATATTTAAAGAACAATTAATCCCAATATTACATAAATGGTTTGAAAAAATAGGGAATTAAGGAGTCTTACAAATTCCTTTTATGACACAGACATAGTACTGATACCTAAACCAGGGAGTACAAAAATATAGAAGGAAAATTATAGACCAACACAGATGAAAAAAATCTTAAATAAAAATATTAGCAAAGAGACTACAGAAAATCATCCCCAGGATAATACACCCTGGCCAAGTAGGATTTATATCAGGTATGTAGGGCTGGTTCAATATTAGGAAAACTATTAGTATAATTGACTATATTAATAATAAAATTAACAAAAACCATATGATCACCTCAGTAAGTATCATATGTGATGTGGATAAACTGGAACCATTCCCGATAAGATCAGGAGTAAAACAAGGTTACCCACTATCACAAAGAAAATTATAGACCAATCTCCCTAATGAATATTGATGCTAAAATCTTAAATAAAATATTAGCAAAAAGACTACAGAAAATCATCCCCAGGATAATACACTATGACCAAGTAGGATTGATACCAGGAATGCAGGGCTGGTTCAATATTAGGAAAAATATTAGCATAATCGACTATATCAATAACCAAACTAACAAAAACCATATGATCATCTCAATAGATGCAGAAAAAGCATTTATTTGATAAAATCCAACATCTATTCCTAATAAAAAAAACTTGAGAATATAGGAATAAATGGACTTTTCCTTAAAATAGTCAGGAGCATATATTTAAAACAGTCCGTAAGCATCATATGCAATCGGGAAAAACTGGAACCTTTCCCAGTAAGATCTAGAGTGAAGCAAGGTTGCCCACTATCACCATTATTAGAAAGACTAGCCTCGGCAATAAGAGTCAAGAAAGAGATTAAAGGAGTTAGAGTAGGCAATAAGGAAACCAAACTATCACTCTTTGCAGATGATATGATGGTATACTTAGAGAACCCCAGAGATTCTACTAAAAAGCTATTAGAAATAATTCATAACTTTAGAAAAGTTACAGGTTATAAAATAAATCCCCATAAATCCTCAGCATTTTTATACATCACCAACAAAATCCAACAGCAAGAGAAATTCCATTCAAAATAACTGTTGATAGCATAAAATATTTGAGAATCTATCTATCAAAGCAAAGTCAGGAATTATATGAGCAAAATTACAAAAAACTTTCCAAGCAAATAAAGTCAGACTTAAATAATTGGAAAAATATTAAGTGTGCTAAGATAGGCTGAGCAAATATAATAAGGATCACAATAATCCCTAAACTAATCTATTTATTTAGTGCTATACCAATCAGACTTCCAAGAAAATATTTTAATGATCTAGAAAAAATAACAACAAAATTCATATGGAATAATAAAAAGTCCAGAATCTCAAGGGAAATAATGAAAAAAAAATCAAATGAAGGTGGCCTAGCTGTACCTGATCTAAAAGTATATTATAAAGCAGCAGTCACCAAAATGATTTGGTATTGGCTAAAAAATAGATTAGTTGATCAGTGGAACAGGTTAGGTTCACAAGACAGAATAGTCAACTATAGCAATCTAGTGTTTGACAAGCCCAAAGATCCTACCTTTTGAGGTAAGAATTCATGATTTGACAACAACAGCTGGGATAACTGGAAATTAGTATGGCAGTACTTAGGCATGGAGCCACACTAAACACCATATACCAAGATAAGATCAAAATGAGTCCATGATTTAGACATAAAGAATTAGATTACAAATAAATTAGAGGAACATAGGATAGTTCAGCTCTCAGACCTGTGGAGGAGAAAGAAATTTGTGACCAAAGATGAACTAGAGACCAGTATTGATCACAAAATAGAAAATTTTGATTCCATCAAATTAAAAAGCCTTTGTACAAACAAAACTAATACAAACAAGATTAGAAGGGAAGCAACATACTGGGAAAACATCTTCACAATTAAATGTTCTGATAAAGGCCTCATTTCCAAAATATATAAAGAATTGACTCAAAATTATAAGAAATCAAGCCATTCTCCAATTGATAAATGGTCAAAGGATATGAACAGACAATTTTCAGATGATGAAATTGAAACTATTTCCAATCATATGGAAGTGTTCCAAATCACTATTAATTTGAGAAATGCAAATTAAGACAACTCTGAGATACCACTACACACCTGTCAGATTGGCTAAGATGACAGGAAAAAATAATGATGAATATTGGAGGGGATGTGGGAAAACTGGGACACTGATGCATTGTTGGTGGAGTTGTGAATGAATCCAACCATTCTGTAGAGCAATCTGGATGTATGCCCCAAAAGTTATCAAACTGTGTATATCCTTTGACCCAGCAGTGCTACTACTGGGCTTATACCGCAAAGAGATACTAAAGAAGAGAAAGGCGCCTGTATGTGCCAAAATGTTTGTGGCAGCCCTGTTTGTAGTGGCTAGAAACTGGAAAATGAATTGATGCCCATCAATTGGAGAATGTTTGGGTAAACTGTGGCATATGAATGTTATGGAATATTATTGTTCTGTAAGAAATGACCAGTAGGATGAATACAGAGAAGCTTGGAGAGACTTACATGAACTGATGCTAAGTGAAATGAGCAGAACCAGAAGATCATTATATACTTCAACAATAATACTGTATGAAGATGTACTCTGATGGAAGTGGATTTCTTTGAAAGAGAGAACTAACTCAGTTTCAATTGATCAATAATGGACAGAAGCAGCTATACCCAAAGAAAGAACACTGGGAAATGAATGTAAACTCTTTGCATTTTTGTTTTTCTTCCCAGGTTATTTTTACCTTCTGAATCCAATTCTCCCTGTGCAACAAGAGAGCTGTTTGGTTCTGAATACATATATTGTATCTAGGATATACTGTGACACATTTAACATATATAGGACTGCTTGCCATCTAGGGGAGGGGGTGGAGGGAGAGAGGGTGGTAAGAGGTGAAAAATTGGAACAAAAGGTTTGGCAATTGTTAATGCTGTAAAGTTACCCATGCATATAACCTGTAAATTAAAGGCTATTAAATAAAAAAAGAAATGACTATAATGATCATTTCAGAGAGGCTTGCAGAGACTTACATGATTTGATGCTAAGTGAAAAAAGCAGAACCAGATCATTATACACGGCAACAAGAAAATTTTAAGATGATCAACTCTAATGGATGTGCCTTTTTTAACAATGAAATAATTCAAACCATTTCCAGTCGTTCAGTAAAAAAGAGAATCAGCTACATCCAGAAAGAACTATAGGAAATGAATGTGGACCACATTATAGCATTTCCACTCTTTATGTTATTATTTAATTGCATTTTTGTTTCCCTTCTAAGATTTTTTTCTTTCTTTTTGTATCTGATTTTCCTTATCTAGCAAGATAACTGTATGAATATGTACAATTTTATTGGATTTAACCTAAACTTTATTTAACATATATTAGACTACCTGCCATCTAGGGGAAGGGGTTGGGGGAGAGAGGGGAAAACTCGCAACAGAAGATTTTGCAAGGGTCAGTCTTGAAAAATTACCCATGCATATGTTTTGTAAATAAAAAGTTATAATAATAAAAAGTTAAGTGCCATATTTATTGTATATATTCTGTTATAATAGTAATTAGGTAGAGAAGAGCTAGACCTAACCACACACTACCTTAATCTCCAGTCACCTACATCATGATCTCCTGAACCAGAGTTGACACCTGCTCAGTTTGTTGAAGAAGCTTACAATGCAGCCCATGAAGCAGTCTAAAACCACAGATTAGCTCACAATTTATTGTAGCATTTGTGAATTTTTAATCACTTAACATGAATGAAACTGTGCCACTATTTTTATTGGATTCCTATCTTTCTTAATATGCCACTGAAGAAGTTTTTGAGTATATGTCTAGCCCAATTTTTTCCTATAAATCCTGAGGTTTTTATTGCTTACTTTGCATAATGATATGTTTTTTGGAACACATGGGTCCCACTATAGCAATACTAACTGTATTCACTTTCTTGTTCTGGAAAGAAATATATATTCTGATCCTATATTCGTTTCAAAACTCTAATACATACAAGTTAGAAGAATCCCTTCTTGCTTATACATAATCTATGTCACTGGTATTACTCAGATTATACCTATAATACATTTCCATTATTTAGTACATTTCTTCTTGTGGTTGGTGTGTGTGTGTGTGTGTGTGTGTGTGTGTGTGTGTGTGTGTGTTTGGTTGGTTGGTTTTTTTAATCATTTTATTTAAAAAGGTGAAATTGTTAGCTTTTTAGATGTCAGTAGCAATTATATTGTCTTTTTTTTTTTGGTTGTGGACAGAGGAAATAAACTGACCCCATGTCATAGAATCACTGTGTTGCTTTCTAGTTTTCTTGATAGTCCAAAAATAGAGTATTTACTTACAAAATGTATTACTGTTTAAAAGTTTTGAATAAAACATGCTAACCTTGTCATACTAAGTGACAGACAGAAATGTCACCATTGTTTGCCTAGGACAAATAATCTATATACTTCATGCATAATTCATCTGATCTTTAGGAATGTTTAACAATATTGAATTTAGATAAATTTCAAAGCTGTGGTGCATTGAGCTTTCTTTATCAATTTATATATGTGCCCCATCAATTTAAGTCTTCATCTGTATTACCCTTTCCTCTGTATTAACCATGACAGGCCTGGAACTTAATACTATTTTCCAGGTAAATTTATACCTGTATTGTCCATATTACAATTCTTCTGCTTCCCCTCTGGGATGGTCTCTCTATAAGTCATTAACTTAGTAATTTCCAAGGAGTAAAGGTTGCAAATATATCACAAAAGTATTGGTCACAAGGACACTATAACTTTTCCCCTCAAATCCCTAAGACTCCAGATAGGGATTGAAGAACTAATTTTGATAAGATTTCAATCCCTTCTGAAATAAGATTACAATGGCTTCCAAAACCTCATAAATTAAAACAAGGACAGGTCTGAATATGAATGTGCTTGGGAATAAAAGGAAGGGACAAGACTGGTTTAAATGAACATGGAATAAGCTAGAATTCCCTTTTCTGTGAAAAAAAATGACTATTGGCAATCTCTTTCCACTATATGTTCTCTCAAGCAACTGTCTGGCAGTGCCCAAGTTGTTGCTTTCCTGAGAAATAAGGCTGACAAAAAAAACTTTTTCCCATAACCATCACCATGTGGAATCAGAGTTACTACCAAAAGGAAAGGAAACAGTGCAACAAAGTATTATATTCACAATTTTTAATATAATGTGTATATATAGTATAATTGTACAAATATGTATAAATAATTGTATAATATATATACAATTACACAATACACAACAAAACAACTGCAGAAACTCCAAAGGAAGGACTGATTTACTGACCTTGGCACAAATTGAATTACAAAATGTATATGAAATTGGAATTCCCAGAAGCATCATCTTAAGGATCCTTTCTTGTTTTACAAAAGAGTAATTATGATCATACCCATACAATTTAATTTCTTCAACCTCCCTTTCTTGCTTACCTACTGTTTTCCCTGTTGAGTTGTGTGTATGTGTGTGTGTTTCCTCAGCTATTATCATGAAAATAATTTTAGCTTCCCTGAGGTCTTATTTTCCTACAATTAAAGAATAATTGATAAAAGTTTCCAACTTTTACATGTAGAGAATCAGAAGAATAAGATAAGTTTGATAAATTTATCTTAATACTTTAGTAAAATCAAATGTATTTTGGACTGTTAAAAGAATTATCCATTAAATATAACAAAACTAAAATGTCATATATTAAACTCTATCCTTTGGGTGTATATTTCTTTCTATCTGAAAATATGTGTGTACATATGAAAAAGATTTGAAGTTAGTCTCTATCTCTCATGTCTATGCTTCTCAAGAATCTCATATTTGAAAATCAAGTTTTCCATTCAACACTGTTCTTTTCATCATGGATACTTGAAAATTCTCCATTTTCATTGAATAATCAACATTTCCTTTAAAGGATTATGCTCAGTTTTGCTAGTAGGTGATTCTTGCTTATAATCCTAGCTCCATTGCTCTCTGGAATATCATATACCAAGCCATATAGTCTTTAATATAGAAGCTGGAAATCTTGCAGTATACTGATTGTGGCTCCACCATAGTTAAATTGTTTGTTTCTGGATACTTGCAATATTTTCTCCTTGACTTGGAAGTTCTAGTATTTAACTATAATATTCCAAGGAGTTTTCATTTTGGAATTTCTTTCAGGAGATGATTGGTGTATTCTTTCAATTTCTACTTTAATAACTGGTTTTAGAATACAAGGACAACTTTTCTTGATAACTTCTTGAAAGATAGTGTCCCAGAGTGGAGCCAAGATGGCAGAGAGGACAAACATGTCTTTCTTTTATTTATAATAAGAAATAAATATTTTTAAAAAAATTTAATTTTTTTTTCATTTACAAAGGATGTGCATGGGTAAGTTTTCCAACATTGACCCATGAAAATCTTTTGTTCCAAATTTTCCCCTCTTTCTCCCACCCCATCCCCATCTGACAGAAAGTCTAATACATGTCAAATATCTTGAAATACATGTTAAATCCAATATATGTATACATATTTGTATAGTTATCTTGCTGCACAAGAAAAATAGGATCAAGAAGAAAGGAAAAGAAAAACTGAGAAAGAAAACAAAATAGAAGCAAATGACAGCAGGGGGAGTGAGAATGTTATGTTGTGTTCCATATTCTGTTCCCACGAGTCTCTCTCTGGGTGTAGATGGCTCTCTTCATCACTGAACTGGAATTGGTTTGAATCCTCTCATTGTTGAAGAGAGCGAAGTCCATCAGAATTGATCGTCATACAGAGTTGTTATTGTCATGTATAATGATCTCCTGGTTCTGTTCATTTCACTTAGGTAGGCCTCTCCAAGCCTCTCTGAACATATCCTGCCAGTCATTTCTTACAAAACAATAGTATTCCATAGCATTCATATATCATACTTTATTAAGCCATTCTCTAATTGATGGCCATCCACTCAGTTTCCAGGTCCTTGCCTCTAAAAAGAAAGCTGCCACAAACATTTTTGCACATGTGGGTCTCAGTAACACCTTTAACACCTCTTTCAGATATAATTCCAGTAGAAAAAATGCTGTATAAAAGGGTATGCAAACTTTCATAACTTTTTGAGCATAGTTCTAAACTGCTCTCCAAAATGGTTGAATCTGTTCACAGTTGCACCAACAATGTATCAGTGTCCCAGTTTTCCTACATGCCCTCTAACATTTGTCGCTATATTTTCTGTCATTTTAGCCAATCTGACAGGTGTGTAGTCATATCTCAGAGATGTCTTAATTTGCATTTCTCTGATAGTTATTTAAAGCACCTTTTCATGTGACTACAAATAATTTCAATTTCTTCTGAAAATTGTCTGTTCATATTCTTTGACCATTTATCAATTGGAGAATGGCTTGAACTATAATAAAGTTAAGTGAATTTTCTATATATTTTAGAAATGAGGCCATTATCAGATCCTTTGAATGGTAAAATGTTTTCCAAGTTTATTGCTTCCCTTATAAACTTGATTACATTAGTTTTATTTGTACAAAAAGGTTTTAACTTAATATAATCAAAATTTTCTATTTTGTGATCAATAATGATTTCTAGTTCTTCTTTGATCACACATTCCATCCTTTTCCACAAATCTTAGAGGTAAACTATCTATGTTCTTTTAATTTATTTATAATATTATTCTATAATGATCTAGAGATCATTAACCCATTTTGACCTTATTTAGCTGTTGTACTAGTTTCCAATTTTCCCATCAGTTTTTTCAAATAGTGAATTCTTATCACAAGATGTTTGTGAAATACTAGATTGCTATAATTATTATTTTGTTCGGTGAACCTAGCGTATTTTACTGATTAACTTCTCTATTTCTTAGCCAATACCAAATGGTTTTGATGACTGCTGCTTTATAATATAGTTTTAAATCTGGCACAGCTAGGCCACCTTCACTTGCTTTTCTCTTCATTAATTCCTTTGAAATTCTTGACCTTTTCTTCTTCTGGATGAATTTTGTTGTTACTTTTTTCTAGGTCATTAAAATAGTTTCTTTGGAGTCTGATTGTATAGCACTGAATAAATTGATTAGTTTAGTTAGTATTGTCATCTTTATTATATTCACTTGACCCATCCAAGAGCATTTGATATTTTTCCAATTGTTTAGATCTGACTTTATCTGTGTGGAAAGTGTTCTGTAGTTTTCTCATATAATTCCTGACTTTTCCTTGGCAGATAGATTCCCAAATATTTTATACTATCAAAATTACTTTAAATAGAATTTCTCTTTGTACCTCTTACTGTTGGATTTTGTTAATGATGTGTAAAATTGCTGATGATTTATGTGTAATTATTTTGTATTCTGCAACTTTGTTAAAGTTGTGGACTTTTTCTAAAAACTTTTTAGTAGAATCTCTGAGGTTCTCTAAGTATACCATCAAATTATCTGCAAAGAGTAATAATTTTGTTTCTTCATTACTTATTCTAATTCCTTTAATCTCTTTTTCTTCTCTTATTGCTGAAGCTAGCATTTCATACACAATATTGAATAGTAATACTGATAGTGGGCAACTTTGTTTCACTCCTTATTTTATTGAGAAGAATTCCAGTTTATCACCATTACATATGATGCTTACTGATGATTTTGAATAGACATTACTGACTATTTTAAGGAAAAATCCATTTATTCCTATATTCTCTGGCGTTTTCAGTAGGAACGGTTGTTGGATTTTATCAAATGCTTTTTGTGCATCTATTAAGATGATCATTTTTTTTGTTAACTTGGTTATTGATATAGACAGTTATGCTAATAGTTTTCCTAATATTGAATCAGCCCTGCATTCCTGGTATCAATGCTACTTGGCCATAGTGTATTATCCTTGGGATGATTTTCTGCAATCTTTTTGCTACTATTTTATTAAAGATTTTTAGCATCAATATGTATTAGGGAGAACGGTCTATAATTTTCTTTCTCTGTGATAATGGGCAACGTAGTTTCACTGCTGATCTTATCGGGAATGGTTCCAGTTTATCCACATTACATATGATGCTTACTGATGGTTATAAATAGGTGATCTACACTATTTTAAGGAAAAGACCATTTTTTCCTATATTCTCTAATGTTTTTAATAGGAATGGATATTGGATTTTATCAAATGCTTTTTCTGCATCTATTGAGATCATCATATTGTTTGTGTTAATTTGATTATTGAAATACTTATTTATCTTACTAGTTTTCCTAATATTGAACCAGCTCTGCATTCCTGGTATAAATCCTATTTGGTCATGTTCTATTATCCTGGGGATGATTGTGAATATATTATTTAAGACTTTTGGATCAATGTTCATTAGCGAGATTGAGCTATAATTTTCTTTTTCTGTTTTCATCTTACCTGGTTTAGGTATCAGTACCATGTCTGTGTCATAAAAGGAATTTGGTAGGACTCCTTCAATCCCTATTTTTCAAATAGTTTATATAGCATTGGAGTTAATTCATTTTAAAATGTTTGGAAGAATTCACATGTAAATCCATCTAGTCCTAGGGATTTTTGTTAATGATTTGATTAGAAAAAGAATGTTTGTGGCAGCCCTTTTTGTAGTGACTAGAAACTGGAAACTGAATGGATGCCCATCAGTTGAAGAATGGCTGAACAAATTGGGGTATATGAATATTATGGAATATTATTGTTCTATAAGAAATGACCAACAGGATAATTTCAGAAAGACCTGGAGAGACTTACACCAACTGATGCTGAGTGAAATGAGCAGGACCAGGAGATCATTATGTACTTCAACAACAATACTATATGATGACCAGTTCTGATGGACCTGACCATCCTCAGCAATGAGATCAACTAAATCATTTCCAATGGAGCAGTAAAGAACTGAACCAGCTACGCGCAGCGAAAGAACTTTGGGAGATGACTAAAAACCATTACATTGAATTCCCAATCCCTATATTTATGCCCACCTGCATTTTTTACTTCCTTCACAAGCTAATTGTACAATATTTCAGAGTCTGATTATTTTTGTACAGCAAAATAATGATTTGGTCATGTATACTTATTGTGTATCTAATTTATATTTTAATATATTTATCATCTACTGGTCATCCTGCCATCTGGGGGAGGGAGTGGGGGATAAGAGGTGAAAAATTGGAACAAGAGGTTTGGCAATTGTTAATGCTGTAAAGTTACCCATGCATATAACCTGTGAATAAAAGGCTATTAAATAAAAAAAAGAAAAAGAAAAAGCTAAATATCCCCACTTCCTTCAAGTGATCCTTGGATAATGATTAAAAGAAAAAGAAAAGAAAATCAGAATCAAACAAATGGAATGGAATGACTTGAGGAGACAACAAGAATCAGTCAAGCAAAACCAAAAAAAAAAAAAATCAAACAATGGAAAAAATGTCAAATACCTTCTTGTGAAAACAACGACCTGGAAAATAGATCTAGGAGAGACAATCTGAGAATTATTGGACTCCCAGAAAAATATGATGAAAAAATGAGCCTGGACCCTTTTTTCCAGGAAATTATCAAAGATAACTGCTCAGAAGTCATGGAAACAGAGCATAATATAGACGTTCAAAGAATTCATCAATCACCAATTGAAAGGGATACTAAAATCTAAACACCAAGAAATACAGTGGCCAAATGCCAGAACCCTCAGATGACAGAAAAAGTACTGCAAGTGGCTAGAAAAAACCATATCAAATATAGAGGATCCACAATAAGGATTACCCAAGATCTAGCAGCATCCACATTAAAAGATTGAAGGGCCTGGAATGTGATATTCTGAAAGGCTAAGGAACTAGGTATGCAACCAAAAATAACTTACCTAGCCAGAATGAGCATCTTTTTCCAGGGAAGAAGATGGACATTCAACGAAATAAGAGAATTTCACCTATTTTTGAAAAAATTTAGACATATTCAATTTATGGTGAAACTTCTCCCACCTCACTGAAAAGTGAGAAGGTAAAAGTGAAAAGGAAAGGAATAAGCTAAGCAGAAGGGAATAAGGAAACTGTGAGGGAAAAGAGTAAGATAGGGGGAGGAATTCTAAGTCAAGGGTGGGATGATACTAAAAAGGAAGGCCTGTGAGAAGCAAGTGGTGCTCATAAGTTTAATACTGGGAAGGGGAGGAAGTAGGAAAGAAGGGATAAAAGCATAAACAGGGGTTAACAATATGGCAAGTAATACAGAATTGGTAATTTTAACCATAAATGTGAACAGAGTAAACTCCCCCATAAAGAGGAAGCGATTAGCAGAATAGATTAAAAGCCAGAATCCTACAATATGTTGTTTACAGGAAACACACCTGAAGCAGGGAGATACATGCAGAGTAAAGATAAAAGATTAGAGCAGAATCTACTATGCTTCAGGTGAAGTCAAAAAAGCAGGGGTAGCCATCCTGATCTTAGATCAAGCAAAAGCAAAAATTGATCTAATTAAGAGATAAGGAAAGGCATTATATCTTGCTAAAGGTTAGCATAGATATTGAAGCAATATCAATATTAAACATATATACACCAAGTGGTGTAGCATCCAAATTCTGACAAGAGAAATTAAGAGAGCTGCAAGAAGAAATAGACAGCAAAACTATAATAGTGGGAGATCTCAACGTTACACTCGCAAAATTAGATAAATCAAACCACAAAATAAATAAGAAAGAAGTCAAAGAGGAAAATAGACTTGATTTGATAGATCTCTGGAGAAAACGAAATGGAGACAGAAAAAAGTATACTTTCTTTTCAGCAGTTCATGGAATCTATACAAAAATTGACCATATATTAGGACATAAAAACCTCAAACTCAAATGCAGTAAGGCAGAAATAGTAAATGGAATCTTTTCAGACCATGATGAAATGAAAATTACATTCAACAAAAAGCAAGGGGAAAATAGATCAAAAATAATTGGAAACTAAATAATCTCTTACTAAAGAATGATTGGATGAAACAGCAAATCATAGACATAATTAAGAACTTTACCCAAGAAAATGACAATAATGACATGTTATACAAAATGTGTGGGATGCAGCCAAAGCGGTAATAAGGGGAAATTTCATGTCTCTAGAGGCCTACTTGCATAAAATAGAGAAAGAAAAGGTCAATGAATTGATCTTGCAACTAAAAATGCTAGAAAAGGAACAAATTAAAAACCCCAATCAAACACTAAACTTGAAATTCTTAAAAGAAAAGGAGAGATCAATAAAATTGAAAGTAAAAAAGTATTGAATTAATTAATAAAACTAAGAGTTGGTTGTATGAAAAAACCAACAAAATAGACAAACCCTTAGTAAATATGATTTTAAAAAGGAAAGAGGAAAATTAAGTTGTTAGTCTTAAAAAAGTAAAGGAAGAACTCGCCACTAATGAAGAGGAAATTGGAACAATAATTAGGAGTTACTTTGCCAGACTTTATGTCAATAAATTCGACAACTTAAATGAAATGGAAGGATACCTTCAAAAATATATCTTGCCCAGTTTAACAGAGGAAGAAGAAAATATCCTAAATATGCCCATCTTAGAAAAAGAAATAAAACAAGTTATTAACCAACTCCATAAGAAAAAATCCCCAGGACCAGATGGATTTACATGTGAATTCTACCAAACAGTTATAGAACAATTAACTCCAATGCTATATAAACTATTTGAAAAAATAGGGATTGAAGGAGTCCTACCAAACTCCTTTTATGACACAGATATGGGACTGATATCTAAACCAGGTAGGTTGAAAACGGAGAAAGAAAATTATAGACCAGTCTCCCTAATGAATATTGATGCTAAAATCTCAAATAAAATATTAGCAAAAAGATTACAGAAAATCATCCCCAGGATAATACAATATGACCAAGTAGGATTTATACCAGGAATGCAAAGCTGGTTCATTATTAGGAAAAATATTAGCATAATTGACTATATCAATAAGCAAACTAACAAGAATCATATGATCATCTCAATAAATGCAGAAAAAGCATTTGATAAAATCCAACATCCATTTTTAATAAAAAACACTTGAGAAGATGGGAATAAATGGACTTTTCCTTAAAAGTCATATTTAAATAATTGGAAAAATATTAAATGCTCTTGAATAGGCTGAGCGAAAATAATAAAGATGACAATACTCCCTAAACTAATCTACTTACTTAGTGCTATACCAATCAGACTGCTAAGAAAATATTTTATTGTTCTAGAAAAAATAACAATAAAATTCATATGGAAGAACAAAAGATCTAGAATCTCAAGGGAATTAATGAAAAAAAAAATCAAATGAAGGTGGCCTAGCTGTACCTGATCTAAAACTATAGTATAAAGCAGCAATCACCAAAATCATTTGGTATTGGCTAAGAAATAGATTAGTTGATCAGTGGAACTGGTTAGGTTCACAAGACAGAGTAGTCAACTATAGCAATCTAGTGTTTGACAAACCCTAAGATCCTAACTTTTGGGATAAGAATTCATTATTTGACAAAAACTGCTGGGATAACGGAAAATTATTATGGCATAAATTAGGCATGGACCCACACTTAACACCATATACCAAGATAAGATCAAAATGGGTCCATGATTTAGACATAAAGAACGAGATTATAAACAAATTGGAGAAACATAGGATAGTTTATCTCTCAGACTTGTGGAGCAGAAAGAAATTTGTGACCAAAGATGAACTAAAGACAATTATTGATCACAAAATAGAAAATTTTGATGACATCAAATTAAAAAGCCTTTGTACAAACAAAAGTAATGCAAACAAGATTAGAAGGGAAGCTACAAACAGGGAAAAGATCTTTACTGTTAAAGGTTTTGATAAAGGACTCATTTCAAAATTATATAGAGAATTGACTCTACTTTATAAGAAATCAAGCCATTTTCCAATTGATAAATGCTCAAAGGATATGAACAGACATTTTTCAGATGATGAAATTGAAACTATTTCCACTCATGTGGAAGAGTGTTCCAAATCACTATTTATCAGAGAAATGCAAATTAAGACAACTCTGAGACACATCTGTCAGATTGGCTAAGATGAGAGAAAAAAATAATGATGAATATTGGAGGAAATGCGGAAAACTGGGACACTGATGCATTTTTGTTGGAGTTGTGAACGAATCCAACCATTCTGGAGAGTAATCTGGAATTATGCCCCAAAAGTTATCAAACTGTGCATATCCTTTTATCCAGCAATGCTACTACTGGGCTTATACCCCAAAGAGATACTAAAGAAGGGATTACATAAGGGATACATAAGAGATGTGTATGTGTCAAAATGTTTGTGGCAGCCCTGTTTGTAACAGCTAGAAACTGGAAAATGAATGGATGCCAATCAATTGAAGAATGGTTGGGTAAATTGTGGTATGTGTATGTTATGGAATATTATTGTTTTGTAAGAAATGACCAGCAGGATGAAAACAGAGAGGCTTGGAGAGACTTACATGAACTGATGCTACGTGAAATGAGCAGAACCAGGAGATCATTATATACTTCAACAACGATACTGTATAAGGATGGAAGTGATGGAAGTGGATTTTTTTAACAAAGAGAAGATGTAACTCAATTTCAATTGATCCATAATGGACAGAAGCAGCTACAGGCAAAGAAAGAACACTGGGAAATGAATGTCAACTGTTTGCATTTTTGTTTTTCTTCCCAGGTTATTTTTACCTTCTTAATCCAATTCTTCCTGTGCAACAAGAGAACTGTTTGGTTCTGCACACATATATTGTATCTAGGATATACTGTGACATATATAACATGTATAAAACTGCTTGACACCTGAGGGGAGGAGAGCAGAGAGGGAGGGGAAAAATTGGAACAGAAGTGAATGCAAGGAATAATGTTGTAAAAAAGTTACCCTGGCATGAGTTCTGTCAATAAAAAGGTATAATTATTAAAAAATAATGATAATAAGTAAATAAATGAAATGAAATAAGCTTCCTTGAGGGGAATTTGGTTCTCCATTACTGGATCTTCAAGCAAAGAGTGAATTTCTTCATATCAGCTATGTTATTTATGAAATGTCTATTAAGATCTAGTATTTGTCAGTAACTATGAAGATTCTTTCAAATGTCAGATTCTGTTATTCTGCTTTATTATTAAAGTGTGTTGTTTTATTTTGTTTTGTTTCATTTTCATTTCAAGGTTTCATTTAATACCCAACATTTTGAGTTAGGTAAGAAATATATTGTAATTTCCATTATACAAATGGAAAAACTGAAGTTGAACGAACTTAAGTGATGTCACAGTTGCAGATCTGGTATCATACCTGGGTTTCAAATGCTAATCTTTTTATTCAAAATCCAGGATCTTTTTCGATATATCATTGTCTTTCTATTTAGAATAGAAAGTGCTTCACTTTGCCTTAAAGATATTTTATTTTCTTTATACATTAAGGTGATAGTATATCATGTATAAACCAAGTGTTTTATGTTACTATGGAATTGAAACATGCAAAGAAAGTCTGAACAAAGTTGGAAAATACTGGGCTACCATCCGTAGTATACATTTCAAATGGCTCATGTTACTGATTATGTCAGGGTAGTTCAGGAACTTTTGGTGATATCTTCTACCACCCCTCAGTTACTCTTAGTGTCTCGAATAGGGTCCAAGATTTAAAAAGTTTGTACCATACTTCACACAAGTAAAAAAAAAAAATTACATTTTCACCTCTTCTCTGCAGGACAGAAAAAAAGAGGAGTGTCAAGACTGAATAGAAGAATAATGCAATGGTGCAATGGAAAGAAATGTTTTATTTTGGGACACAGAGATGTGCTTTATTAAGCACAAATCCCTTACTTACAAATGGTAGGTCCTCCACAAACATTTGTTGGTTATATTAGACCAAGGATCAGTCCTTCTGCCTCCATTTTTGGTTTCTGTAAAGCAGATAAACAAAGTATTAAGTTGAACTTAAGAATATCCCATGTATACAAACTAAACATTGGAGAATTGCAAAACAACCAAAATGAAGGCATTATAAACCAAATTTTGATTATAATAATGCCATAACAGTATTTGCCTCATGCTGCAAATTCTATACATCTGCAACCAAGTACAGTTAAATATGAGATATTTATGTAATTGTGTAAATTTAAAATATTACAATGAAAGAACTTTAACTTTCCTTGTCACACAAGAAGGTCAGTTAAAGATTTTGTGATTAACTCTTTGTCCTTGAAATTATTGGTTTTGCATCCTAAAGATAATAACTGTGCTGAATATTTCATGTGATTTTATTATTATTATTTTGATATAATTAGAGGAAAAATATCTATATCATATCATAGTTAGTAACAGATAAATAGAAACAGGTGGAAAACCCCAACCATCACAAAGTGACCAAGCCCCTAGCAGAAAGCCCCTGGGCCCACACAATTGCATACCTGTCAATTAAATCTTCTGTGCTTCACAGGCACAGAAAGAGTTGCATAATTTAGTGCTTATAAAATTTCCTACTAGGCATGAACAAAAGCAATTTTTCAGTCACTTATAACCTCATTACTCTAATATTTAAATTTACATTCATTGAATCTTCTGTGCCTAGGAGTCAGGTTTATTTGTGGCATAGGGGCTGTCTGCTACTTGTTTTTATTTAATAGTCTTTTATTTACAGGTTATATGTATGGGTAACTTTACAGCATTAACAATTGCCAAACCAATTTTTCACCTCTTACCCCCACCTGCTCCCCAAGATGGGAGGATGACCAGTAGATGTTAAATATATTAAAATATAAATTAGATACACAATAAGTATACATGACCAAACCGTTATTTTGCTGTACAAAAAGAATCAGACTCTGAAATATTGTACAATTAGCTTGTGAAGGAAATCAAAAATGCAGGTGGGCATAAATATAGGGATTGGGAATTCAATGTAATGGTTTTTAGTCATCTCCCAGAGTTCTTTCTCTGGGCATAGCTGGTTCAGTTCATTATTGCTCCATTGGAAATGATTTGGTTGATCTCATTGCTGAGGATGGCCAGGTCCATCAGAACTGGTCATCATATAGTATTGTTGTTGAAGTATATAATGTTCTCCTGGTCCTGCTCATTTCACGCAGCATCAGTTCGTGTAAGTCTCTCCAGGCCTTTCTGAAATCATCCTGTTGGTCATTTCTTACAGAACAATAATATTCCATAATATTCATATACCACAATTTATTCAGCCATTCTCAAATTGATGGGCATACACTCAGTTTCCGGTTTCTAGCCACTACAAAGAGGGCTGCCACAAACATTTGTGCACAATTACAGGTCCCTTTCCCTTCTTTATGATCTCTTTGGGATATAAGCCCAGCAGTAACACTGCTGGATCAAAGGGTATGCACAGTTTGATAACTTTTTGAGCATAGTTCCAAACTACTCTCCAGAATGGTTGGATTCGTTCACAACTCCATCAACAATGCATCAATGTCCCAGTTTTCCCGCATCCCCTCCAACAATCATCATTATTTTTTCCTGTCATCCAATCTGACAGGTGTGTAGTGGTATCTTAGAGTTGTCTTAATTTGCATTTCTCTGATTTATAATGACTTGGAGCATCTTTTCATATGACTAGAAATAATTTCAATTTCTTCATCTGAGAATTGTCTGTTCATATCCTTTGACCATTTTTCAATTGGAGAATGGCTTGATTTTTTATAAATTAGAGTTAATTCTCTATATATTTTGGAAATGAGGCCTTTATCAGAACCTTTGACTGTAAAAATATTTCCCCAGTTTATTGCTTCCCTTCTAATCTTGTCTGGCTTAGTTTTGTTTGTACAAAAACTTTTCAGTTTGGTATAGTCGAAATTTTCTATTTTGTGATCAGTAATGATCTCTAGTTCTGCTTTGGTCATAAATTCCTTCCCCTTCCACAGGTCTGAGAGGTAAACTATCCTGTGTTCCTCTAATTTATTAATAATTTCATTCTTTATGTCTAGGTCATGAACCCATTTTGACCTTATCTTGGTGTATGGTGTTAAGTGTGGATCAATGCCTAGTTTCTGCCATATTAGTTCCCAATTTTCCCAGCATTTTTTTTCAAACAGTAAGTTCTTATCCCAAAAGCTGGGGTCTTTGGGTTTGTCAAAGTCTAGGTTGCTATAATTGTTGACTGTATTGTCCCTTGAACCTAACCTATTCCACTGATCAACTAATCTATTCCTTAGCCAATACCAAATGGTTTTGGTAACTGCTGCTCTATAATATAATTTTAGATCTGGTACAGTTAAGCCACCTTCATTTGATTTTTTTTTCATTAATTCCCTTGAAATTCTTGGCTGTCTGCTACTTTGTTTCAATCACAGTTTTTCTGACAGATGTTTAGTAACAGTTACTTTTACTATGCAGAATAACTTGTTCAAGTCAAATACTTCTTTGCTTAAGAACCTAGCATATGCTTTATTCAGAACTGTATCATCTATTCTTAAAATGTGTGAATGAAGGCAACATAGAAGATCCCAGAATTCAAAAAAGAGATAAATGGAGAACTATAAGTAGAGATCTTACTATAAAAGCCACAATAAAAACAAAGCTCTAACCTTAGAAACCTCTACATATCAATTGATACCTATGATTCTATTGTCTAGGAACTATCAACCATCATCACTTTCAACTATTTAAGTACCTAATGATATGTGGCATTGTACTATGTTTTGAACAAAAAGGGACACAGTTATCTTAGAATTGTAGAGCTTCAAGTCAGGAGAAGAAAATAAAGAGAAGCCCAATCTTCACTGTGAGCTTTGTATTGGGTATAAAGCATTTCCTGGAAAACAAGGGCAGACCCACTGGCACCATACCACATCCAAGCCTCATATTTGTGAACTGTGCCAAAAGCAATTCCAGAGCCCTTCCAGCCTCAAAATGCACATGAGATGTCACACTGGAGAGAAGCCTTACTCTTGCAAAACATGAGGAAGGTGTTTTTTAGTTCAGGGGAACTTACAGAAACACGAATGCTTAATGGGGAGGATATTAAAAGTAAACCATGACAAAAATCAGCATTTAAAAGCCTGGAGAAAAAAAAAAGATAATTCTAGGTAATATGCGTGGCAGTTATACAAAAAACACAATCTGTCTGCCTAATCTAATCTCTATATTCCATTCCTCACTCCATGTTGCTAACCCCAAACATCATGAAGGAGAAGTAACCTCTCTTACATGTATTTCATTTAATTATGTTCAAGCTAAGGGGCATTTCATCCCAGCTAGAAATGAAGGGACTACTCATATACTTAAATCAAGCACTGATCATGAGTTTGCTATCTCCTGGCTCTTCCCAAGTCAAGGCTTAGCACACTAATACCAACACTACAGATATTCTGTGTACTGGAACTCACATTTCTTGAGCTCAAAAGGTTATCCAGCCTCAGTTTTCCTAATAGGAGGTGTGTGATACTATATCCCAAGAGGCTAGACCAAACATAAATGTCATAGATTTAGAGCTGAAAGAGACTCTAAAAGACGTTTAGTTCAATTTACTCTTTCAATTAAGAAAATTGAAACCTAGAAAATTTAAGAGATTCCCTTAAAAACATTTATGTATTAAGTGATACAATAGGGGATTTGAATATAGGTATTCTTACTCTAGAACTTTCCTTACTTTGCTGCTTGAAACAGTACTTCAGAGAAGACTAGAGTTCAATTTATAGAAATATAAGTTGTGAGACTTGGAAAGGAGTTTAGACATTATGTGTTTCAACACCACAGTTTTATTGATTAATAAACAGAGGCCAAGTGAATTAAAAAGTGTTGCTCAAAATCACATAGTAAATTGTATAGTAAGGACCAGAATGTAATAGATCAAGTCAAAGGTTTATTCTATTATGCCCATAAATCCTGAATATGTCCTTTTCAATCTGTGTGATGAAAAGCACGTTACTTCATTTTTCTGGACCCCATTTTTTTATATATAAAGTGAAGATAATGATGCCTGCTCACTTCATAAGTTTAAAGTTAAAATAAACATGAACACTACTTAAATGTAGTTAGTCTCTTTTGAATGTAGTATATATAATCTATAAACTTACATAAGTATCAATTTATATCATGCAAAACAAAAATATATATTTATATAATCTCAAATCTATAAATCAATTTCTAGAGCTCTGAATCTGAAATTAGGAAGATCAGAGTTAAAATGTGACCTGAAATAATCAGTAGCTGTGTGATCCTGGGAAAATCACTTAATCTCTATCTGCCTAAGCTTACTCATCTTTATAGTTGGGACAACCACATCCCAAGAATGCTATAAGAATAAATAAAGCATTTAGAGTGCCTGGAACATAGGTGGTACCTAATAAATGTTGTTCCTTCCATTTCTTCCTCCCATTCAAAAAATCTGAGATATGTGCAAATTTCCTAGCCTTCTTTAATGGCCACAATGTTATATGTATGTAACCTTCTACTGGGATCAAATACTTTAAATAATTTAAGTAGCCTCTTTGACTCAGTGCCATGAGATACCAAATTGTGTTATATACTTTCTCAATAGAGCTATTTGACCTTGGGCAAATCATTCAATTTGTCTAAGTTTACCACCTATAAAATTGAGTTAATAATAATTCACTATTCCACTCCCAGTCACCTCCTGAGTTGGAAACCTTTTGCTATGCATTTTATAAATGTTTGTTGAATAAATGAAGGCAGCTAAGTGATTTCAAAGTATCTCATAATTTCAAACCTTCTTTTTAGAAAACTGCTCTGATGCCTTGCTCAAGGAGCATTCTTACAAATTATCTCATTACATTCCAGTTTGGTCTGTTTGCCTACTACTGTTACTTTTGGTCAGTCTTCAGCTTTGCTGCATCATTTAAAATTTATGTTCAGATATAAAGTCAGTGAGGAATGTGAATACTTTTCAGGAAGAAAAGTTTTTTTCATTGCTTTCTCTACTTTCAGTAGCTCAATATCAGTTTACAATTCTCAAGCTTCTCATTTTTCTATTATCTCTACTACCCTCTGGTGCAGGTCAGAAGAACCCCAAATCAGAAGAGAAGAGATCAAAAGCAACGAGCATCAATAATCTGGAAAACTCACATCCAGAAACATTATCTCTTGCATAGAGACCAGGGCACATGACATATGATGGTCATTACAGCAAATCAAAGCCAACTCTTGCTTTGCCCAAGGAAAATTCTGAGTCATGAAACAAAGTTGTAAGAAGCAACACTCCCCACTTAAGATTGAAGCTAGTCCGAATAAACTCAGAGATTTTGTTGTGTGCCACAGGTTAGAAAATTGAGTTACTGTTCTGTAAGAAATGACCAACAGGATGATTTCAGAAAGGCCTGGAGAGACTTACATGAACTGATGCTGAGTGAAATGAGCAGGACCAGGAGAACATTATATACTTCAACAACAATACTATATGATGACCAGTTCTGATGGACCTGGCCATCCTCAGCAACGAGATCAACCAATTCATTTCCAATGGAGCAGTAATGAACTGAACCAGCTACGCCCAGAGAAAGAACTTTGGGAGATGACGAAAAACCATTACATTAAATTCCCAATCCCTATATTTATGCCCACCGGCATATTTGATTTCCTCCACAAGCTAATTGCACAATATTTCAGAGTCTGATTCTTTTTATACAGCAAAATAATGTTTTGTTCATGAATACTTATTGTGTATCTAATTTATATTTTAATGTATTTAACATCTACTGGTCATCCTGCCATCTAGGGGAAGGGGTGGGGGGTGGGAGGTAAAAAATTGGAACAAGAGATTTGGCAATTGTTAATGCTGTAAAGTTATCCATGCATATAACCTGTAAATAAAAGGCTATTAAATAAAAAAAAGAAAAAAAAAGAAAATTGAGCTAAAAAATAATGATCCTACTATATTTTCCATTTTTAACTTTTTATAACTTGTTAAGGCTAGAATTTTGAGATATTCAAATCAAACCGCATCAACTAGTATCTCTGACTGTACATTTGCCTTTTGCTTGACTCTGTCTCTCTATCTCTCTGCCTTTATCTCTTTGTCTTTGTCTCTCTTTCATATTCTCTCTTTTTAAATCTCCCTGTATATGTCTCTATCTCTTTTATTGAAAATGATTCTGTAAAATCAGAGGTTTATGAGATATCTAATGAAGAAATTTTCTTTATCAATGCAGGTAGACAGTACCTCTGCAACGTTGTGACGACTGCACTAGCACCCAGGACACCCCAGAATCATCCAGAGTCAGGATAAGCAAAAGTTCTCAGTCTTTATTCTTGGTCCTTAGATGCAAAATTGAACAGGATGGAAGCAGAATGTCCATGACTGCCTTCTCCCTATTCTACCACCCAAGAGTGACTCTGGCTAGTCTTATTCCACCCTCTAGTCCCTCCTACAATCCTCTGTATACACCAATTATTGAACCAGCATGGATAGTGGAAAGGACCATTTTCCAAGCATATGCCCATAGAGTATTGTCCAATCGGTAGTCAGCCTCAAGTGCTTGGCAGTCCTGACCTCAGTGCATCGACTCAATAGTTTCAGCCCCTCTACACAACTTAGATTCATAGAGTTGCCTAAAGCATCTAAATGTTAAGTAGCTGATTCCAGATCTTCTTTTCACTATTTATATTTCCTACTTTTCTTGGTTCTCTTCTCCTTCTCCTTTTTTCCCTCCTCTTCTATTTTTCCTCTTTCTTCTTCCTCCTCCTCTTTCTGTCCCTTTTTCTCTTTCACAGAACCATATTAAAATACTACCAGAAAAATAGTTTTAGTCATGCTAAAGAAATAAAATATTCTAATTGAAAAAGTGAGGATTACTAATACTTTTCAAAAGGAAAATCTTAAGAGATTCTTTCATCTCCAAACATAAGGGCAGATCTCATAATAACATTCATTAGAAAAACAATAACCCTCCAACATCATATTGAATATATTTTTACAATATAACAGATTTTACAGAAAGTCTAGTACAGAAAAATAGTGATATATTTTGCTAAATAAGGTATACACAACATTCATGTTATTTTAAATAAGAAGCCTATGGTTGATACACCTACTAAAGTATAACCAATGTAATATCAATAATGATAAAAAAAAACAAACTGTGACATATCAGACATCATTTCCTTACCTGAAAATTTACATTTGTTCACATTTTTGAACTAATCACAAATTGAGAAATAGGTAAGAAGACAGGCAGGAAAAATGTGAACATGAAAGTGTCTTTATTAAATAAGATGGGGTGAGAAAGGTAAGATTCCTCAGAATAAAATCTAACTAATGAGCTTTTTCAAAACGAAGTATTTCAGAAAGGCCTGTTGAATCACTCACATGTAATCAGTATAATTCAAAAAGAGACTGGTTTGGCTCAGCAGTTTTAATATACAGATCAATTTTGCATTACTTCCTTCTGGCTGTGAGTGCTCATAGAGGGAGGTCATAAAACATTTATAGGGCCAAGGATGAAAATTGCAACAAAGTCTATATTCAATCTATGGACAGGCATTAAAAGAGAACTGTCAGATGAAACTCTGATGAGCATTTGTTCTGTTCCATACTCTATAAATTTTTATTTTCATTTCCTTTAAAGAATTTACTATTTGGGGGGTAGGGGAAGAATATTCACAAACATATGTAAACACACATATAGATAGATAGATAGATATACACACATACATATATGGAATTCTATCATATAAGTTATATGCATGTAGAGTCACAAAACATGTAAAATTGCTTCAGTATAGAATAATACAACGGTAAATTTGCCTAAAGCAAAGCACTTGGAGTGCTTCATTAACTTATTCTTGAGGTGTTTCGAGTTGCTGTTGTTCAACTTAATACTGTTTCGTCTATTTAAATGGAATAAACAATGCTCCATTTCAATCAAAGTGAATAAGGATAAATCAAACAAATAAGAGATAAATTAATAGCTCTAAAACCAGCAATAGTGTTTAGTATATTTTAATAATTTCATTCACACACTTGTGAATGCCATAACAGCATATTTCTGTGCAAATGTAAGATCCACTTTAATGATCCACCTCTCCATGAAATTTTCCCACATTTTCTCTGTTCCATACTGTGTACTCTTATTAAGTACCACCATCTTATTGTCTGCCTAAATTTGTCCAATTATAGATCTCAAGGAATAAAATTCTTTCCTTAAATCTAATCATACAGAATTTAATCATAAAATAAAATAAAAATCACCAGTAGAACTTAGTGTTAGGATTGAGGTTAGAAAAGAAAGATACAGTATTTAGTAGAAACACTATTGTATAGTTATACGCAATATTGTATACTGTATAGTTAGAAGGAAGTCTATGTCTTTGCAAATGAACCAATAAAATCTAGGAACTTTTTTTTTTCCTGAGCATGTCAATCTTCAGTAAACTAGATTAGAATACACACAGAAATAGGCAGAGTTCCTTTAGCAAGAGAAGGAAGTTAATTTACTAATCAACCTTGGGCAATTTCTGCCCACCTGTCCTCACTTCTCTGTAAGGAAAAAAAACATATCCTGGTCAGGATGCATCACTGTATTTAAAATTTTGCATATGTCATTTTTTGTTGTTTCTTATAATTCTATGTAAATGTCACATTCTGTGTAGTATGTTCTCCTATCCCACACTAGAAAGTCAGGAAAAACTGAATCCTTATCTGATTTCAGATACTTGATAGAGGTGTAAAACTGGCTAAATCACTTAATCTCTGTATTTGTTTCCATATCTGTAAAATCCCCTCCAACATTCTGCATTATCTTTCCCTGTCATTCTAGCCAATCTGACAGGTGTGTAGTGGTATCTCATAGTACAACATAGCTTTTTTACTCTTTTTATTGTTTGCTTGCATTTTATTTTTTTTCCTTTTTGATTTGATTTTTCTTGTGCAGCAAGATATTTGTATTAATATACATGCTTATACTGGATTTAACATATATTTCGCCATGTTTAGCATATATTGGATTACTTACCATCTAGGGGAAGTGATGAGGGAAAAAGGGGAAATTATAGCACAAGGTTTTGTAAGGGTTATTGTTGAAAAATTATATATGCATATGTTTTTAATATAAAAAGCTTTGATAAAAATAAGAAATAATGAAATTCAAAGGAATGAAAAAGAAAAAAGAAAATGTGAAATACCCCACCATAAAAATACCTGACTCAGAAAATAAATTGAGAGGACATAATTTAGGAATTATAGTATTACCTGAAAGCCATAACAAAAAAGAAGAGAAAGTAGTTTAGACATTATATTTGAAGAAATTATCTTTTAAGCTTCCTCCATATGCTAGACTCAAAAGTTAAAAAAGAAATGAAAATAATCCACTAATCCCCATGTAAAAAATATACCAAACTGAAGACTCCCAGAAAAATTATAGTCACATTAAAGAGTTCTCATGTGAAGGAGAAAGTATGTTAAACATCTTGTAAGAAAACATTCAAATACTATTGAGCCACAGAAAGGAGCTAGAAGCTTCCAAATTAAATGAATGGAGTGCTTGGAAAATGATGAAAAGGCAAAAAATGACAATCAAGAATAACATACCCAGCAAAACTGAGTATAACACGTCAAAGGGAAAAATAAATGTTTATTTTATTTTATTTTTTACAATTCATATCTTTTTAATTAAACCATTTTATTTTCAAAATATATACATGAATAATTTTTGACATTCACCACTAAAAAATCTGTGTTTTAATTTTCCTTCCTTTCTCCTCAACCTCTCCCCCAGTGGGCAAGTGATTCAATAAATTAAACATGTGCAATTCTTCTGTACATATTTCCACAAATATCATGCTGCCCAAGAAAAATCAGATCAAAAAGGAAAAAAAAAAGAGAAATAAAACAAAGTGCAAGCAAACAACAACAAAAAGAGTGAAAATAATGTGTTGTGGTCCATATTCAGTTCCCACTATCTTTTGTCTTCATCATAAGACCACTGAAACTTGGTCAGTCACCTCATTGATGATGAAAACAATGTCTATCAGAATTGATCATCATATAATTTTGGTATTGCCATGTATAATGATTTCCTAGTTCTACTCATTTCACATGAATCGGTTCATGTAAGTCTCTCCAAGTATTTCTGAAATCATCCTGCTGATTATTTCTTATATAAAATTAATATTCCATAACATTCATATTCCATAACTTGTTCAGCCATTCTCCACTGATGGGCATTCACTAGTTTCCAGTTTCTTGCCACCACAAAATGGGCTGCCACAAACATTTTTGCACATGTGGATCTCTTCCCCTCTTTTATGATCCCTTTGGGATATAAGCCCAGTACAAACATTGCTGGATGAAAGAGCATACACATTATGATAGCTCTCTGGGCATAGTTCCAAATTGCTCTCTAGAATGGTTGAATCAGTGCACAATTCCACCAACAATGTATTAGTGTTTCAGTTTTCCCATGTCCCTTCCAACATTCATTGTCATCTTTTCCTGTCATTTTAGCCAATCTGAGAAGTATGTGCTAGTTCTTTAGAGTTGTTTTAATTTTCATTTCTCTGATCAGTAATGATTTAGAGCACCTTTTCATATGACTAGTAATGGTTTTAATTTCTTCATCTGATCCTTGCCTGTTAATATCCTTTAACCATTTAACAATTGCAGGAAGGCTTTAATCCTTATAAATTTGAGTCTATTCTCCATATATTTTAGAAATGAGAACTTCATCAGGATTCTTGAATGTAATTTTTTCCCAATTTATTGCTTCCCTCATCAATTCTACTGATTTAACACCTTGTAAGAATCCTTGTTCTGGCCCATAACAGTAAACTATCCTTTGTTCTTCTAATTTGCTTATAATATCATTCTTTATATCTAAATCATGAACCCATTTTGATCTTTTCTTGGTATAGGGAATTAGGTGTGGGTACAATTGATATTTTTATTTATTGTTAGTTAGCTTTTCAATTGACTCAATAGTGTAGAAAATAAAAGATGCACTCTTTACTTTTTTTCTTTTTTAAAAAAGGACCCTCTTTTAAAAAATACATGCAAATACAGTTTTCAACATTCACCATTGTAAAACCCTGTGTCCCAAATCACCCTTTCCAAAACTCCCTCCCTCAGACCACAATTTGATAAAGGTTAAACATGTACAATTTCTCTAAACATATTTCCACATTTATCATGCTTCACAATAAAAATCAGATCAAAAAAAAGGAAAAAAATGAGAAAAAAGAAAGCAACAACAAAAAATGCAAAAACACCATGTTGTGATCCACACTCAGTCCCCACAGTCCTCCTCCTGAATGAAGATGGCTCTCTCAATTGCAAGTCTGTTGGAATAGGCTTGGATCACCTCACTGTGAGAAACAGTCAAGTCCACCACAACTGATCATCACATAGTCCTGTTGTTACTGTGATCAATGTTCTTCACACTTGGTTCTTCACCTAACATCAATTCATGCAAGGCTCTCCAGGATCCTCTGAAATCATCCTGCTGATCATTTCCCAAAGAACAAAAATAGTCTATTGTATTTGCACACCTTAATCTACTCAGCCATTCCCCTACTGATAGGCATTCACTCAGTCCCCAGATACCTGCACCACAAACATTTTTGCACCTTTGTATGCCCTTCCTTATTTTATGATTTCATTGACTTACAAACATCATCAAAAGACCAAAATATTATAGAAAAGCTGACCTTCAAACATAAGATCCAAAAGGAGCATAAAGAGGTAAACATGAAAGAAAAATCATAAGGGAATGAACAAAGGGAATGAACTAACGTTAAAATCTTACCATAGTGGATGCCCATCAATTGGAGAATGGCTGAATAAATTGTGGTATATGAATATTACAGAATATTATTGTTCTGTAAGAAATGACCAATAGGATGATTTAAGAAAGGCCTGGAGAGACTTAAATGAACTGATGCTGAGTGAAACGAGTAGGGAAAAGAGATCATTATATACTTCAACAACAATACTATATGATGATCAATTCTGATGGACTTGGCCATCCTCAGCAATGAGATCAACCAAATCATTTCTAATAGAGCAGTAATGAACTGAACCGGTTGCGCCAAGTGAAAGAACTCTGGGAGATGACTAAAAACCATTACATTGAATTCCCAATCCCTATATTTTGCCCACCTGCATTTTTTATTTCCTTCACAGGCTAATTGTACACAATATTTCAAAGTACGATTCTTTTTGTACAGCAAAATATTGGTTTGGTCATGTATACATTTTGTGTATCTAATTTATATTTTAATATATTTAACATCTACTGGTCATCCTGCCATCTGGGGGAGGGAGTGGAGGGAAAGAGGGGGAAAATTGGAACAAGAGGTTTGGCAATTGTCAATGCTTTAAAGTCACCCATACATATAGCCTGTAAATAAAAGGCTATTAAATAAAAAAATATTACCATAGGAAGATGATTCATGTAACTTCTAAGAACTTCACCATTATTAAGGTATTTAGGTTATTTTATGGGAGCATCTGGTTTGGATTACCTGTGCCCAGGCCACTCAGTACTGTCATTGGTGAAACCACAGTAGAGAGGCATGTGGAGTAATGTTGCACCCAAGCAGGAGATCTAGCAAGAGGACATGCCCCTTGGACCTCAAGGAACCTATTAAAAGTTTCTATAACTCCTTCAAGGTCACTGATGCCCAGTAAAATTATTTTAAAATGAATGATTTTCTGCAAAAAAATCTATCTCCATACTTTTTAAGTTGCTTAAAAATGGCCAATATTTGGCTCCAGTCAGTATTTCTAGAGATATAAAATTGCCATTAATAATTGCTCTGGACTTCTGGCCAAGATAGCAGAGAGGACACATACATCTATTTAAGCTCCATCTTTGCTCTCAGAATACTTTATTTCATGACAAGGCCTCAGAATTAGTGCTTGACTGAAAAAGAAAACACAAATAATTACCAACAGAAGACATCCTCAAAATTTGCCAGAAAATGTCTGCTTTTGCTCACGGGTGGGGACGGTTAGATATGGTGCAGACTAAAGGCAGACAGTGAGAGTACAGAGGCAGCTCACACTGAGCAGACCTGAGGGGGGTAGGGTGTGATCTCAGCCATTTCTGAGGGGAGAACTTTACCACAGTGTGGCTACTTTGCACTGGCAGGAAGCCAGTAGATCAGCAGAGAAGCTATAAACACAAGGGGTAAAGACTATAACTCTGAAAAGCTAGGGTCTCTTGGGACCTGACCACACCCACCTGGAGTGTCTCAACCCACTCTCAGAGTCTCAGAGAGCAAATGCAGCACAGCTATTGATGTCCTGCTAGTACCTCGCTGCTGCCCCCTGCAGTCTGTAGTGTAAGCTTGGTAATACCATCCAGCTTCCCCCCCTCCCCCAAAAAAAAGCAGACTACATT
The DNA here is from genome assembly GCA_020854095.1 of Dasyurus viverrinus. Classification (NCBI taxonomy): domain Eukaryota; kingdom Metazoa; phylum Chordata; class Mammalia; order Dasyuromorphia; family Dasyuridae; genus Dasyurus; species Dasyurus viverrinus. The sequence goes on from CM036997.1 coordinate 284,596,942, forward strand.
TGTTTTTGTTTTCTTGTTAATTTGTTTTCTTTGATTCTTCTTTGACAAAATGAGCAAAAAAATAAAGCAAACTCTAACTATTGATAGCTTCTATATGGATAGAGAGGACACTTTGAATCCTTAGGAGACTAAAAACAGACTGTCTCCAGATGAATCCCCAAAGGGGGATATGATCTACTCCTCAACACACAAGACTCTCATAGAAGAAATTAAAAAGGCTCTCACAAGAGAGCTAGAAGAAAAATGGGAAAAGGAAAGGGAAGCTTGACAAGAGAGTCTGGATAAGTCATCCCACTAATTTAAAGATAGAGTGGATAAAGAAATCAAATCCTTGAAAAACAGAATTAGTGAGTTGGAATGGTAAACAACTCCAAGGAAAACAGAGTTAATGAATTGGAGAAAGAAAGTAACTCTCTAAAAAATAAAATTGGCAAAATGGGGAAAACATTCCATAGAACAAAACAACTCACTTAAAAACTTAACTGGACAAATAGAAAAAAAAATTTAAAAGTGAGTGAAGAAAATATTCTTTAAAAATCAAAAATGAAAAAATGGAATTGAATGACTCAAGGAGACACCAAGAATCAATCAAGCAAAACCAAAAAAATAAAACAATGGAAAAAAATGTCAAATACCATCCTGGGAAAACAAAAGACCTGGAAAATAGATCTAGGAGAGATAATCTGAAAACTATTGGATGTCCTGAAAAATATGATAAAAAAAAGAGCTTGGATACTATTTTCCAGGAAATTATCAAAGAGAACTACCCAGATGTTATAGAAACAGAGGGTAAAATAGATATTGAAATAATTCATCGATCACCTACTGAAAGGAACCCTAAAATCAAAACTCTGAGAAATATTGTGACTGAATTCCAGAACTATCAGATGAAGGAAAAATACTACAAATGGCTAGAAAAAAATCAATTCAAATATAGAGGAGCCACAATAAGGATTATGCAGGAATACTATCAGTGTTCACATTAAAGGATCAAAGGGCCTGGAATCTGATGATTCCAAAAGGATAAGGAATTTGGTATGCAGTCAAGAATAACTTAACCAGCCAAAAATGAGCATTTTTCCAGAAAGGAAGATGGATATTCAATGAAATTGGTGAATTTCATCTATTTCTGATGAAAAAAAAACTGGAACTAAAAAAAAAAAGTTTGAGAAACCCAAAAAGGTAAAAAGAAATCTTGGGAACTATATTTATTTTATAAAGATACATAAAGAACATGTGTATAATTTGTTCTAGAAACTAGGGGTGGAAAGGAAATTGTATCAGAAAAAGGGTAAAGTGAAAGCACTACATCTCACAAAGAGGCAAAAGAAATCTATTATATCTGAGAGAAAGAAGGGAGGGGGATGAACATAGTGTGTATCTTACTCTCACCAGAATTAAAGTGGCTTAAAGTGAAAAATATTACACATATTCAATTTATGGAGAAATTTCTCCCACCTCATGGAAAGGTGGGAAGGGAAAAGTGAAAAGGGAAGGAGTAAAATAAGTGGATGTGAATAGATAAATTGTGAAGAAAAGGGGTAAAAAAAGGGGAAGGAACTCTAAGGTTGGGAAGGGATGTATTTAAAACTATCAATAAGCATCATATGTAATGGGGATAAATTAGAACCATTCCAAGTAAAATCAGGAGTGAAACAAGATTGCACACTATCACCATTTTTATTCAATATTGTATTAGAAAGGTGAGGGGAGGGATACTAAAAAGGAAGAACTGTGAGAAGCAAGTGGTGCTTACAAGTTTAATACAGGGAAAGGGGTTAAGAGGGAAGGAAAGGAGAAAAGTATAAGCAGGGCAAGTAATACAAAATTAGTAATTTTAACCATAAAAGTTAATGGGGCAAAGTACCCCACAAAGAGGAAGCAGTTAGCATACTGGATTAAAAGCCAGAATCCTGCAATATGTTGTTTACAGGAAACACACTTGAAGTAGAGCTATACATACAGAATAAAGGTAAAAAGTTGGAGCAGAATCTACTATGCTTCAGGTGATATCAAAAAAGCAGGGTAACCATCCTGATATCAGATCAAGCAACAACAAAAACTGATCTAATTAAAAGAAATAAGGAAGGGCACGATATCTTGCTAAAGGGTAGCATAGATAATGAAGCAATATCAGTATTAAACATATATTCACCAAGTGGTATAGCATCTAAATTCTTAAAAGAGAAATTAAGAGAGCTTAAAGAAGAAATAGACAGCAAAAGTATAATAGTGGGAGATCTCAAACTTGCACTCTCAGAATTAGATAAACCAAACCACAAAATAAATAAGAAAGAAATCAGAGAGGTAAATAGAATACCAGAAAAGTTAGATATGATAGATCTATGGGGAAAACGATATGATCATATGGTTTTTGTTAATTTGGTTATTAATATGGCCAATTATATTGATAGTTTTCCTAATATTGAACCAGCCCTGCATTCCTGGTATAAATCCTACTTGATCATAGTATATTATCCTGGGGATGATTTTCTGTAGTGTTTTTGCTAATATCTTATTTGAGATTTTAGCATCAATATTTATTAGGGAGATTGGTCTATAATTTTCTTTCTCTGTTTTCAACCTACCTGGTTTAGGTATCAGTACCATGTCTGTATCATAGAAGGAATTTGGTAGGACTCCTTCATTCCCTGTTTCATCAAATAATTTATATAGCATTGGGATCACAATTGGCCTTTACATGTTTGGTAGAATTCACATGTAAATCCATCTGGTACTGGGGATTTTTTCTTAGGGAGTTGTTTAATTGCCTGTTCTATTTCTTTTTCTGAAATGGGACTATTCAAGCAATTTATTTCCTCTTTTGTTAGTCTGGGAAGTCTATATTTTTGGAGGTAGTAATCCATTTCACTTAGGTTATCAAATTTATTGGCATGAAGTTGAGCAAAATAACTCCTTATTATTTCGCTAATTTCCTCTTCATTGGTGGAAAGTTCTCCCTTTTCATTTTTAAGACTACTAATTTGATTTTCCTCCCTCCTTTTTCTAATCAGATTTACCAAAGGCTTATCTATTTTATTGGCTTTTTCATAGAACCAACTCTTAGTTTTATTAATTAGTTCAATAGTTTTTTTTACTTTCAATATTTTTAATTTCTCCTTTTAGTTTTAGAATTTCAAATTTAGTATTTGATTGGGGGTTTTTAATTTGGTCTTTTTTTTAGTTTTTTTAGTTGCAAGCCCAATTCATTAATCTTTTCTTTCTCTATTTTGTTCAAGTAAGCCTATAAGGATATAAAATTGCCTCTTATTGCCGCTTTGGCTGCATCCCACAAATTTTGGTATGATGTCTCATCATTGTCATTATTGTGAATGAAATTATTAATTGTATCTATAATTGGCTGATTCACCCAATCATTCTTTAAGGTGAGATTGTTTAGTTTCCAATTACTTTCTGGTCTATTTAGCCCTAACTTTTTGTTGAATGTAGTTTTTATTGCATCATGATGTCAAAAGAAAGCATTTACTATTTCTGCTTTCTTGCATTTAATTTTGAGGTCTTTATGTCCTAATATATGGTCAATTTTTGAATATGTTCCACGAACTGCTGAGAAGAAGGTATATTGCTTTCTATCTCCATTCAATTTTCTCCTAAGATCTAACATACCTAATTTTTCTAATATTCTATTTACTTCTTTAATTTCTTTCTTATTTGTTTTGTGGTTTGATTTGTCCAATTCTGAGAGTGCAAGGTTGAGATCTCCCACTATTACAGTTTTGTTGTCTATTTCTTCTTGCAACTCTCTTAATTTATCCTTTAGGAAGTTGGGTGTCATACCACTTGGTGCATATATGTTTAATATTGATATTGCTTCGTTGTTTATGCTACCCTTTAGCAGGATGTAGTTTCCTTCCTAATCTCTTTTAATTAGATCAATTTTTGCTTTTGCTTGATCTGGGATAAGGATGGCTACCCCTGCTTTTTTGACTTCACATGAAGCATAATAGATTTTGCTCCAGCCTTTTACCTTTTCTCTATATGTATCTTCCTGCTTTGAATGGGTTTCTTGTAACAACATATTGTAAGGTTCTGACTTTTGATCCAGTCTCCTATCTGCCTCCTCTTTATGGGGGAGTTCATCTATAGGGAAAACGAAATGGAGACAGAAATGAGTACACTTTCTTTTCTGCAGTTCATGGAACCTATACAAAAATTGACTATATATTAGGACATAAAAACCTCAAACTCAAATGCAGTAAATCAGAAATAGTAAATGCATCCTTTTTAGACCAAGATGCAGTTAAAATTACATTCATTAAAAAGCCAGGGGGAAAGTAAACCAAATAATAATTGGAAACTAAATAATCTCATAATAAAGAACGATTGGGTGAAACAGCAAATCATAGAGATAATTAATAACTTCATCCAAGAAAACGACGATAATGTGTGGGATGCAGCCAAATTTCATATCTCTAGAGGCCTACTTGCATAAAATAGACAAAGAGAAGATCAATGAATTGGACTTGCAACTAAAAATGCTAGAAAGGGAAAAAATTAAAAACGCCCAGTCAAACACTAAACTTGAAATTCTAAAATTAAAAGGAAAAATCAATAAAAGTGAAAGTAAAAAAAAAACTATTGAATTAATTAGTAAAACTAAGAGTTGGTTCTATAAAAACCCAACAAAAATAGACAAACACTTAATAAATCTGATTAAAAAAAGGAAAGAGGAAAATCAAATTCTTTGTCTTAAAAATGAAAAGGGAGAACTTGCCACTAATGAAGAGGAAATTAGAACAATAAGTAGGAGTTACTTTGCCCAACTTTATGCAAATAAATTCGACAACTTAAATAAAATGGAAGAATACCTTCAAAAATATAGCTTACCCAGATTAACAGAGGAAGAAGTAAATATCCAAAATAGTTCCATTTAAAAAAAGAAATAGAACAATCTATTAACCAACTCCTTAAGAAAAAACCCCCAAGACCAGATGGATTCACATGTGAATTCTACCAAACATTTAAAGAACAATTAACTCCAATACTATATAAACTATTTGAAAAAATAGGGATTGATGGAGTCCTACCAAACTCCTTTTATGACACAGACATGGTACTGATATCTAAACCAGGTAGGCTGAAAACAGAGAAAGAAAATTATAAAGCAATCTCCCTAATGAATCTTGATACTAAAATCTTAAATAAAATATCAGCAAAAAGATTACAGAAAATCATCCCCAGGATAATACACACTATGACTAAGTAGGATTTATACTGGGAATGCAGGGCTGGTTCAATATTAGGAAAAGTATTAGCATAATTGACTATATCAATAACCAAATTAATAAAAATGATATGATCATCTCAATAGATGCAGAAAAAGCATTTGATAAAATCCAACATCCATTCCTAATTTAAAAAAAAATTGAGAGTATAGGAATAAATGGACTTTTTCTTTAAATAATCAGGAGCATATATTTAAAACCATCAGTAAGCATCATATGCAATGGGGAGAAACTGAAACCTTTCCATATGACCTGGAATGAAGCAAGGATGCCCACAATCACCATTATTATTCAATATTTTATTAGAAACACTAGCCTCAGCAATGAGTTGAGAAAGAGATTAAAGGAATTATAGTAGGCATTGAGGAACCCAAACTGTCACTCTTTGCAGATGATATGATGGTATACATAGAGAACCCCAGAGATTCTACAAAAAAGCTATTAGATAATTCACAAATTTAGCAAAGTTGCAGGATACAAAATAAATCCCCATAAATCCTCAGCATTTTTATACATCACCAACAAAATCCAACAGCAAGAGATACAAAGAGAAATTCCATTCAAAATAACTGTTGACAGCATAAAATATTTGGGAATCTATCAACTAAAGGAAAGTCAGGAATTATATGAACAAAATTACAAAAGTCTTTCCACACAAATAAAGTTAGACTCAAATAATTGGAAAAATATTAAGTGCTCTTGGATAGGCTGAACAAATGTAATAAAGATGACAATACTCCCTAAACTAATCTATTTATTTAGTGCTATACCAATCAGACTTGCAAGAAAATATGTTAATGATCTAGAAAAATAACAAAATTCCTATGGAATAATAAAAGGTCGAGGGGGGCAGAGCCAAGATGACAGAGAAGGCACATGCGACTTTCTAAGCTCCTCTCATCCCCCTCATAACCAACTATTATCCAGCCTCAGAAATAGCTCTTCACTGCTTAAATTCATGAAGATCAGAAGCATACATTTTACCTGCTGAAGTCAATCTGGAAGATCACCAGGAAAGGTTTGTCCTGAGGGGCCAGAAACAGACCAGCCAGGCAGGGAGAGGCTAGTGTCCTGAGCAGACCAGGGCCTGGGGTGATCTCTGTGGCTAGAGAAGTTATAGAGACCACTCTGCTATAGGCTAACTGCTCTGCCTTGATTACAAAGCAGTAAACTGGCAGAGAAACTAAAGCCTGGAACAGAGGGTACACTAAAAAAACGCCAGAACCTAACACTGGCTGTAGCTACTCAAACCCGGAAGTGACTCAGGAGACTGAAATACAGCCCTGCAGGTACATCCTGCAGTTTGAGGCTTTTGGGGGGGCAGTTACAAACCCACACGGCAGGGGAGCACAGCCTGGGCAGCCTCTAATCAGCAGTGGGGGCCTCGGCCTGGGGCAATAGAACTTCCCCAACAGGACTGTGCTTCCCAGAGCAGAGACACTTCCAGTTCCTGAAAATCCATTCACTGCTCAACTGCTAAAACCCACAGCCCTAGGGTGGGATTTGGCTTGGGGTAGTGAAACTCTCACAGCTCAGCTTCTAGCCCCAGGGCAGTCATTATCTCACACATTCTGGGGTTCTTTGCAGGGCACTTTCCCAGCTCTGCCTGCAGGCCTGAGTTACTCCTGAGTGGGGAACTCTTTCCCAGAACACTCCAATACCTCGCTCCTTTTTGCAGCCGGCTAGCAGGACAGCTACCCATCCATATATCGCTCACTGCTCTGCAGAGGAAGCTGGTAACTTCTTGGCCCTGAAGGCAGATCCTACAGGCTTTAAAAAAATGAGTAAGAAAATCAAAATCACAATTGATAGTTTCTACTCAGAAAGAGAACAGCTTTTCAACCCTGAAGAGACTAATAGCAGACAGTCTCCAGGCAATTGTTGGTCCCCAATACAAAAGGCTCTCCTAGAAGAGACTATTAAAAATTTTAAAAGAGAACTACAAGAAAAATTGGGAAAGGAAAGAGAAGCTATGCAAGAGAGTACAGAAAAGACATATAACTCACTACAAGAAAAATTTGACAAAGTGGAAAAAGAAAACAATTCCCTGAAATGTGAACTGGAAAAGGTAAAAAAACTCCCAAGAAGTGCAGGGAAACAGAATTTGTGAATTGGAGAAAGAAAATAACTCACTAAAAAAAAATTAGTGAAATGGAAAAAAATTCCATAGAGCAAAATGACTCGTTTAAAAACTCAATTGGACATATACAAAAAGAAGTAAAAAAAGCTAATGAAGAAAATAACATGCTAAAAATCAGAACTGAACAAATAGAAATGACTGACTCATTGAGATAGGAAGAATCAGTCAAGCAAAACCAAAAAAAAATAAAATATTGGAAAAAAATGTGAAATATTTACTTGAAAAAACAACAGACCTGGAAAATAGATGAAGGAGAGAAAACCTAAGGATCATTGGACTACCCGAAAAATATGATGAAAAAAAGAGCCTAGGTACTATTTTACAGGAAATTATTAAAGAGAACTGCCCAGAAGCAATAGAACCGGAAAGGTAAAATACTTGTGGAAAGAATCCATTGAACACCTTCTGCAAAAGACCCTAAAATAAAGACTCTGAGGAATATTGTGGCCAAACTTCAGAATTTTCAGATTAAAGAAAAATTCTACAAGCATCCAGGAAAAAACAGTTCAAATACCAAGGTGCCACAATAAGAGTCACACAAGATCTGGCTGCCTCAACATTAAAGGATCGAAGAGCCTGGAATTTGATATCCCGAAAGGCAAAAGAACTTGGAATGCAGCCAAGAATAAACTACCCAGCTAAGCTGAGCATTTTTTTCCATGGAAAAAGATTGACACTTAATGAAACAGAACAATTCCATCTGTTTTTAAAGAAAAAACCTGACTTAAACAAAAAATTTGATCTCCAACAAGAGGACTCAAGACAAGTAGAAAAAGATAAAAGGAACTCTTGAGAACTATATTTTGTTGTAGAAATATATAAAAATTATATATAATTTGATTTTACTGATATAGCATAAAAAAGGGAAGTAGAAATGGAAAGGGAATAGTGTCAGGAAAAGAGGAAAATGGAGATAAAAAGAGGGAAACTTCATGCGTTGATGAGGCAAAGGAAAACTATCATATCTGAGGGAACTTAGAGAGGGGGAGGAACATTGTGAGAATCTTACTCTCATCAGAGTTGACTCAAAAAGGAAATAATTGACACATTTGTTTTACAGAGAATCTTCTCTCACTTCATTAAAAAGTGGGAGAGGAAAAGTCAAAAGGAAAAAGAGTAATAATGGAAGGGTACAAGAAAGGGGAAGGGATTCAAAGGGAGGGAGGGATACTAAAGAGGGAGAGCTGGGTGATACAAGTGGCACCAATAAGTTTAATACTAAGGAAGTGGGAAAGGGGGGCAAGAAAAAGAAAAGCATAATCTGGGGATATTAGTATGGCAGGAAATACAGAATTAGTAATCCTAACCTTAAATGTAAATGGGATGAACTCCCCCATAAGGAGGAGGCAGATAGCAGATTGGATCAAAATTTACAACCCTACAATATGTTGTTTAAAAGAAACACATTTAAAACAGGGAGATACATACAGAGTAAAGATAAAAGACTGGAGCAGAATCTATTATGTTTCAGGTGAAGTCAAAAAAGCAGGGGTAGCCATCCTTATCTCAGATCAAGTAAAAGCAAAAATTGATCTAATTAAAAGAGATAAGGAAGGAAACTATATATTGCTAAAAGGTATTATAGACAATGAAGCAATATCACTATTAAACATATATGCACAAAGTGGTATAGCATCTAACTTCCTAAAGGAGAAGTTAAGAGAGTTACGAGAAGAAATAGACAGCAAAACTATAATAGCGGGAGACATCAATCTTGCACTCTCAGATTTAGATAAATCAAATCACAAAAAACATAAGAAAGAAATTAAAGAGGTAAATAGAATGTTAGAAAGATTAGGTATGATAGATCTCTGGAGAAAACTGAATGGTGATAGAAAGGAGTATACTTTCTTGTCAGCAGCTCATGGAACCTACACAGAAATTGACCATATATTAAAACATAAAGACCTCAAAATTAAATGCAGGAAGGCAGAAATAGTAAATGCTTTCTTTTCAGATCACATTGCAATAAAAACTACATTCAACAAAAAGTTAGTTGTAAATAAATCAAAAAGTAATTGGAAACTAAATAATCTCATCTTAAAGAATGATTGGGTGAAACAGCAAATTATACATGCAATTAATAACTTCACTCAAGATAATGACAATGGTGAGACATCATACCAAAATTTGTGGGATGCAGCCAAAGCAGTAATAAGGGGAAACTTATATCCTTAGAGGCTCACTTGAACAAAGTAGAGAAAGAGAAGTTCAATGAATTGGGCTTGCAACTTAAAAAGCTAGAAAAAGACCAAATTAAAAACCCCCAATCAATTACTAAACTTGAAATTCTAAAATTAAAAGGAGAAATTAATAATATTGAAACTAACAAAAACTATTGAACTAATAAATAAGAGGTGGTTTTATGAAAAAAACAATAAAACTGATAAACCTTTAGTAAATCTGATTAGAAAAAGGAGGGAGGAAAATGAAATTAGTAGTCTTAAAAAAGAAAAGGGACAACTTTCCACCAATGAAGAGGAAATTAGAGAAATAATAAGGAGTTATTTTGCTCAACTTTACGCCAATAAATTTGATAACCTAAGTGAAATGGAAGACTACCTCCAAAAATATAGACTTCCCAGACTAACACAAGAGAAAGTAAATGGCTTGAATAGTCCCATTTCAGAAAAAGAAATAGAACAGGCAATTAAACAACTCCCTAAGAAAAAATCCCCAGGACGAGAAGAATTTACATGTGAATTCTACCAAACATTTAAAGAACAATTGACCCCAATGCTATATAAATTATTTGATGAAACAGGGAATGAAGGAGTCCTACCAAATTCCTTCTATGACACAGACATGGTACTGATATCTAAACCAGAAAGGATAGAAACAGAGAAAGAAAACTATAGACCAATCTCCCTAATGAATATTGATGCTAAAATCTTAAATAAAATATTAGCAAAAAGACTACAGAAAATCATCCTCAGGATAATTCACCATGATCAAGGAGGATTTATACCAGGAATGCAGGGCTGGTTCAATATTAGGAAAACTAACAGCATAATTGGCCATATTAATAACCAAACTAACAAAAACAATATGAACATCTCAATAGATGCAGAAAAAGCATTTGATAAAATCCAACATCCATTCCTATTAAAAACACTTGAGAGTATAGGAACAAATGGACTGTCCCTTAAAATAATCAACAGCATCTATTTAAAACCATCAGTATGCATCATATGTAATGGAGACAAACTGCAACCATTCCCAATAAGATCTGGAGTAAAACAAGGTTGCCCACCTATCACTGTTACTATTTAATATCGTATTAGAAATGCTACCCTATTTTGGGATAAGAACTTACTGTTTGATAAAAATTGCTGGGAAATTTGGAAACTAATATGGCAGAAACTAGGCATTGATCCACACTGAGCACCGTACACAAAGATAAGGTCAAAATGGGTTCATGACCTAGGCATAAAGAATGATATTATTAATAATTTAGAGGAACACAGGATAGTTTACCTCTCAAACCTGTGGAAGGGGAAGGACTTTATGACCAAAGCAGAACTAGAGATCATTACTGATCACAAAATAGAAAATTTCGATTATACCAAACTGAAAATTTTTTGTACAAACAAAACTAATGCAGACAAGATTAGAATGGAAGCAATAAACTGGGCAACTATTTTTACAGTCAAAGGTTCTGATAAAGGCCTCATTTCCAAAATATATAGAGAAGTAACTGTTCTGTAAGAAATGACCAACAGGATGATTTCAGAAAGGCCTGGAGAGACTTACACGAACTGATGCTGAGTGAAATGACCAGGACCAGGAGAACATTCTATACTTCAACAACAATACTATATGATGACCAGTTCTGATGGACCTGGCCATCCTCAGCAACGAGATCAACCAAATCATTTCCAATGGAGCATAATGAACTGAACCCACTACGCCCAGAGAAAGAACTTTGGGAGATGACTACAAACCATTACATTGAATTCCCAATCCCTATATTTATGCCCACCTGCATTTTTTATTTCCTTCACAAGCTAATTGTACAATATTTCAGAGTCTGATACTTTTTATACAGCAAAATAATGTTTTGGTCATTTTAATGTATTTAACATCTACTAGTGATCCTGCCATCTAGGGGAAGGGGTGGGGGTAAGAGGTGAAAAACTGGAACAAGAGATTTGGCAATTGTTAACGCTGTAAAGTTATCCATGCATATAACCTGTAAATAAAAGGATATTAAAAAATAAAAAATAAAATAAATGTGGTATAAAATAAAGAGGATAAAAGAAGAACAAAAAAAAATAAAATAATCAGCAGCATCTATTTAAAACCAGCAGTAAGCATCACATGTAATGGGGACAAACTGCAACCATTCCCAATAAGATCAGGAGTAAAACAAGGTTGCCCACTATCACCGTTACTTTTTAATATTGTATTAGAAATGCTAGCTATGGCAATAAGAGCTGAGAAAGATATTAAAGGAATAAGAATAGGCAATGAGGAAACCAAATTATCACTCTTTCCTGATGATATGATGGTATATTTAGAAAACCCCAGAGATTGTAGTAAAAAGTTATTAGAAATAATCCACAATTTTAACAAAGTTGCTGGTTATAAAATAAACCCACATAAATCATCAGCATTCTTATATATCACTAACAAAATCCCACAGTCATGTTACAAAAAGAAATCCCATTTAAAGTAACTACTGATAGTATAAAATATTTAGGAATCTATCTGCCAAGGGAAAATCCGAAACTTTATGAGCAAAACTACAAAACAGTTTCCACACAAATTAAGCCTGATCTAACTAAATGGAAAAATATTAAATGCTCTTGGATAGGGCAAGCAAATATAATAAAGATAACAATACTACCTAAACAAATCTATTTATTTAGCGCTATACCAATCAGACTTCCCAAAAACTATTTTGATGACCTAGAAAAAATAACAACAAAGTTCATATGGAAAAACAAAAGGTCAAGAATTTCAAGGGAATTAATGAAAAAAAATCAAATGAAGGTGGCCTAGCTGTACCAGATCTAAAATTATATTATAAGGCAGTGGTTACTAAAACTATCTGGTATTGCCTAAGAAATAGACTAGTTGCTCAATGGAACAGGTTAGGTTCAAAGGACAAAACAGCCAATAACCTTAATTATCTAGTGGTTGACAAACCCAAAGACCCCAGTTTTGGGGATAAGAATGCATTATTTGACAAAAATTGCTGGGAAAATTGGAAACTAGGCATTGACCCACCCTTAACACCATGGTTTCATGATCTAGGCATAAAGAATGAGATCATAAATAAATTGGAAGAGCATAGGATAGTTTCCCTCTCAGACCTGTGGAAGAGGAAGGAATTTATGACCAAAGAAGAACTAGAGATCACTATTGACTACAAAATAAAAAATTTTGATTATATCAAATTGAAAAGTTTTTGTACAAACAAAACTAATGCAGGCAAGATTAGAAGGGAAACAATAAACTGGGAAAACATTTTTACAATCAAAGGTTCTGATAAAGGACTCATTTCCAAAATATATAGAGAATTGACTCTAATTTATAAGAAATCAAGCCATTCTCCAATTGATAAATGGTCAAAGGATATGAACAGACAATTTTCAGATGATGAAATTAAAACTATTACTACCCATATGAAAGAGTGTTCCAAATCACTATTGATCAGAAAAATGCATATTAAGACAACTCTGAGATGCCACTATACACCTGTCAGATTGGCAAGAATGACAGGGAACGATAATGCAGAATGTTGGAGGGGATGTGGGATAACAGGGACACTGATACATTGTTGGTGGAATTGTGAATACATCCAGCATTTCTGGAGAGCAATTTGGAACTATGCCCAAAAAGTTATCAAACTGTGCATACCCTTTGATCCAGCAGTGTCTCTACTGGGCTTATACCCCAAACAGATACTAAATGAGGGAAAGGGACCTGTATGTGCCAAAATTTTTGTGGCAGCTCTGTTTTTCGTGGCCAGAAGCTTGAAATGAATGGATGCCCATCAATTGGAGAATGGTTGAGTAAATTGTGGTATATGAATGTTATGGAATATTATTGTTCTGTAAGAAATGGCCAGCAGGATGAATACAGAGATGATTGTTGAGACTTACATGAACTGATACTGAGCTAAATGAGCAGGACCAGGAAATCATTATATACCTCAACAGCAATACTGTATGAGGATGTATTCTCATAGAAGTGGATTTCTTCAACAAAGACAAGATCTAACTTAGTTTCAATTGATCAAGGATGGACAGAAGCAGCTACACCCAAAGAAAGAGCACTAGGAAATAAATGTAAACTGCTTGCATTTTTGTTCTTCTTCCCAGGTTATTTATACCTTCTAAATCCAATTCTCCCTGAGCAACAAGAAAACTGTTCGGTTCTAAACACATATATTGTATCCAAGATCTACTGTAATCTATTTAACATGTATAGGACTGCTTGCCATTTTTGGGGAGAGGGTGGAGGGAGGGAGGGGAAAAATTCGGAACAGAAGTGAGTGCAAGGGATAATGTTGTAAAAAATTACCCTGGCATAGGTTCTGTCAATAAAAAGTTATTTAATTAAAAAAAAAAAGGTCAAGAATCTCAAGAGAATTAATGAAAAAAAAAATCAAATGAAGGCGGCCTAGCTGTATCTGATCTAAAACTATAGTATAAAGCAGCAGTCACCAAAACCACTTGGTAATGGCTAAGAAATAGATTAGTTTACCAGTGAAATAGGTTAGGTTCACAAAACAGAGTAGTCAACTATAGCAATCTAGTGTGTGACAAACCCAAAGATCCCAACTTTTGGGATAAGAACTCATTATTTGACAAAAACTGCTGGGATAACTGGAAACTAGTATGGCAGAAATTAGGCATGGACCCACACTTAACACCATATACCAAGGTAAGATCAAAATGGTAAATCCATAATTTAGGCATAAAGAACGAGATTATAAATAAATTAGAGGAACATAGGATAATTTATCTCTTAGACTTGTGGAGGAGGAAGAAATTTGTGACCAAAGATGAACTAGAGACCATTACTGATCACAAATAGAAAATTTTGATTACATCAAATTAAAAAGCCTTTGTCCAAATAAAACTAATACAAACAAGATTAGAAGGGAAGCAACAAAGTGGGAAAACATCTTCACAGGTAAAGGCCTCATTTCCATGATATATAAAGAATTTACTCTAATTTATAAGATATCTAATTTATAAGATATAATTTATAAGATATCTAATTTATAAGATATCTATAAGATTCTAATTTATAAGATATCAATGCTCCAACTGATAAGTGGTCAAAGGACATGAATAGACAATTTTCAGATGATGAAATGGAAACTATTTCCACGCATATGAAAGTGTTCCAAATCACTATTGATCAGAGAAATGCAAATTAAGACAACTCTGAGATACCACTACATACCTGTCAGATTGGCTACAATGACAGGAAAAAATAAGGATGAATATTTGAGGGGATGCGGGAAAACTGGGACACTGATGCATTGTTGGTAGAGTTGTGAATGAATCCAACCATTCTGGAGAGCAGTCTGGAATTATGCCCAAAAGGTTATCAAATTGTGCATACCCTTTGATCCAGCAGTGCTACTACTGGGATTATACCCCAAAGAGATACTAAAGAAGGGAAAGGGACCTGTATGTGCCAAAATGTTTGTGGCAGCTCTGTTTTTAGTGGCTAGAAACTGGAAAATGAATGGATGCCCATCAATTGGAGAATGGTTGGGTAAATTGTGGTATATGAATGTTATGAAATATTACCGTTTTGTAAGAAATGATCAGCAGGATGAATACAGAGAGGATTGGTGAGACTTACATGAACTGATGCTAAGTGAAATGAGCTGAACCAGGAGATCATTTTATACTTCAACAACGATACTGTATTTGGATATATTCTGATGGAAGTGGAATAAGATTTACTTTGATTTACTTTGTCTTCGCCAAAGAGAAGACCTAACTCAGTTTCAATTGATCAATGATGGAGAGAAGTAACTACACCCAAAGAAAGAACACTGGCAAATGAATGTAAGCTGCCTGCATTTTTGTTTTTCTTCCTGGGTTATTTCTACCTTCTGAATCCAATTCTCCCTGTGCAACTAGAGAACTGTTTGGTTCTGCATACATATATTGTATCTAGGATATACTGCAACATATTTATCATATATAGGACTGCTTGCCATCTAGGGGAGGGTGTAGAGGGAGAGAGGAGAAAAATCGGAACAGGAGTGCAAGGGATAATGTTGTAAAAAATACCCTGGCATGGGTTCTGTCAATAAAGTTATTATAATTAAAAAATTTAAAAAATATATAGCTTGCCCAGATTAAGAGAGGAAGAAGTAAATATCCTAAACAGTCACATTTTAGAAAATGAAATAAAACAATCTATTAACCAACTCCCTGAGAAAAAACCCCGGACCAGATGGATTTACATGTGAATTCTATCAAACATTTAAAGAACAATTAACTCCAATGCTATATAAACTATTTGAAAAAATCAGGATTGAAATAGTCCTACCAAATTCCTTTTATGACACAGATATGGTACTGGTACCTAAACCAGATAGGTTGAAAACAGAGAAAGAAAAGTATAGACCAATCTCCCTAATGAATATTGATGCTAAAATCTTAAATAAAATATTAGCAAAAAGATTACAGAAAATCATCCCCAGGATAATATACTATGACCAAGTAGGATTTATACCAAGAATGCAGGGCTGTTTGAATATTAGGAATACTATTAGCATAATTGACTATATCAATAATCAAATCAACAAAAATCATATGATCATCTCATTAGACGCAGTAAAAGAATTTGATAAAATTCACAATCCATTCATAATAAAAATACTTGAGAGTATAAGAATAAATAAATAAAAATAAATTTTCCTTAAAATAGTGAGGAGCATCTATTTAATACCATCAGTAAAGCATGATGTGTAATGTTGATAAACTGGGACCATTCTCAATAATAGAAGGAGTGAAACAAGGTTGCCCACTATCACCATCATTATTCAATATTGTATTAGAAACGCAAGCCTCAGCAATAAGAGTTAAGAAAGAGATTAAAGGAATTAGAGTATGTAATGAGGAAACCAAATTATCACTCTTTGCCGATGATATGATGGTATACTTAGAGAACCCCAGAGATTCTACTAAAAAGCTATTAGAAATAATTCACAACTTTAGCAAAGTTGCAGGATACAAAATAAATCCACATAAATCCCCAGCATTTTTATACATCACCAGCAAAATTCAATACCAAGAGATACAAAGGGTTCTAGAAATCTTAGTAAGCCCTTTAACAAAAAGACAACCAGCATTTGTTAGTATTTATTATATTGGTAAGCACTACAATAAAGACATTGAGGATTCAAAAATGACAAAAAAAACATGACTTTTGCCTTCAAAGCTTTCACATGGGAAAGAAAACAAACACCTATATATATATATATATATATATATATATATATATATATATAGGAGGCAATCTTAGAGAGAAAACACTAACTGTGGAAAGGATAGGTCAAAGATTTTTTAATTATTTCCTTCTGAATGTGAATAGTATTACTTACAGACAAAAGGTAATAAAGCAATACCAATGTGTAGAGTTTACAATATCCTATTTAGAATAAAATGATAATAGCCTACAAATTTCCTCTGCTTATACTCCCAATGCATATAATAAAATAAATATAACTGAGTGTATTGGCAAGCATGACAGAAGAAATGTGTGCTTTTCAAATTGCCATCCTTTGAAGGCTGCTGGTAATTTTTTAATTTTCTATTCCTTATATTCTAATCCCCTATTTTATCCCACTTATATCCCTAATAACCTATTTTCTTCTTTTTTGTCTAAGAACTGATATTTGTAACCACTTCCATTTACTTAATTGGATAAATTTTCTGATTAAATTCACTGACTGCTTTCATACATTTATAGGTCTTAGACATTTATACTATGTTTCAGAATCATTTTAATTCATTATCCCAAATCACAGAATAGTGCAATGGGTTAGTATGATTTTTATTCTTGTCACAGAGGTTGAAATTAATGAGGTTACAAATTATATGCTATGACAGGTTAAGTCAGACCTCAGTCAAATTTTCCTCAGTATGCTGACTCCTTGATATCAAGTTAGAAACCCACTAGATTACACCTACATTCTTTGAAGTATTTCTTTGAATTTAGAATAAGGCGCTAACTCCAGACCAGTCAGCCAATTCTCTCACTAACTGCCAGGTAAACAACTCATTCTGTTACATGAAAAAATTTGCTGTGCTTCACCTACTCAAACTTTCTTAAATTTGCAAAGTATAAAGAATTCTACATTAAAGAGACAGGGTTGAAAGGAGTATCAGTCCCACCTCTAGTTAAGATCACTGAGCCCTTCCAAACTGAAAAGTTTTTGTACAAACAAAACTAATGCAGACAAGATTAGAAGGGAAGCAATAAACTGGGAAAATATTTTTACAGTCAAAGGTACTGATAAAGGCCTCATTTCCAAAATATATAGAGAATTAACTCTAATTTATAAAAAAATCAAGCCATTCTCCAATTGAAAAATGGTCAGAGGATATGAACAGACAATTCTCAGATGAAGAAATTGAAACTATTTCTAGTCATATGAAAAGATGCTCCAAGTCATTATTAATCAGAGAAATGCAAATTAAGACAACTCTAAGATACCACTACACACCTGTCAGATTGGCTAAAATGACAGGAAAAAATAATGATGATTGTTGGAGGGGATGTGGGAAAACTGGGTCATTGATGCACTGTTGGTGGAGTTGTGAACGAATCCAACCATTCTGGAGAGTAGTTTGGAACTATGCTCAAAAAGTTATCAAACTGTGCATACCCTTTGATCCAGCAGTGTTACTACTGGGATTATATCCCAAAGAGATCATAAAGAAGGGAAAGGGACCTGTAATTGTGCACAAATGTTTGTGGCAGCCCTTTTTGTAGTGGCTAGAAACTGGATGGATGCCCATCAGTTGGAGAATGGCTGAATAAATTGTGGTATATGAATATTATGGAATATTATTGTTCTATAAGAAATGACCAACAGGATGATTTCAGAAAGGCCTGGAGAGACTTACACGAACTGATGCTGAGTGAAATGAGCAGGACCAGGAGATCATTATATACTTCAACAACAATACTATATGATGACCAGTTCTGATGGACCTGGCCATCCTCAGCAATGAGATCAACCAAATCATTTCCAATGGAGCAGTAATGAACTGAACCAGCTACGCCCAGAGAAAGAATTCTGAGTGATGACTAAAAACCATTACATTGAATTCCCAATCCCTATATTTATGCCCACCTGTATTTTTAATTTCCTTCACAAGCTAATTGTACAATATTTCAGAGTCTGATTCTTTTTGTACAGCAAAATAATGGTTTGGTCATGTATACTTATTGTATATCTAATTTATATTTTATTATATTTAACATCTACTGGTCATCCTGCCATCTGGGGGAGTGGTTGGGGGGTAAGAGGTGAAAAATTGGAACAAGAGGTTTGGCAATTGTTAATGCTGTAAAGTTACTCATACATATAACCTATAAATAAAAGGCTATTCAAAAAAAAGATCACTGAGCCCTGATATTGTTGCAAGAATGTTGCAAGAATGCACTCTACACTTTGAATGACATGATACTTTAAAATTGAACACTCAAGGCCCACAATGATGCTTTTTTTTACATAGCACTTTTAAAAAGCATTTTCTTCACAACTCTACAAGAGAAGTAGCACTTATATTATTATGCTCATTTTACAGTAAGACAACTGAAGCTTAGAGAGGTCAAGTGACATGCCCAAAGTAACTTTAAAAAATACCTATAAAGAAAGGTGTCTAACATGTACTGGTAGAAGAAGTATCTTTGTATTGGAATTCCCCATACAAATGAAATCACAGGTACAGTCTCTTTCCCTACATAGCCTCCTCCCCCATTTTAATGTCATCTACATCTCCAAAAATACCTCTTTCCTTCTCTTACCTGGAAGACACTCTATATAACAAAAATAAAATGAAGAGGGAATAAAAGTTTGACAGCAACAACAAGAAAGCATGATCCAACATAGAGTACCTAACCTTGAAAAGAAAGAGGAAGCAAGGAAGGAAAAGAGAAAGACAGAGACAGAGAGAGACAAAGACAGAGACAGAGGTGGGGAATGAAGGAGAAAGGGAAGGAGGGAAAAAGAGAGAGAGGGAAGGAGGAATAAAGAGAGAGAAAAAAATCAGATCAGAAAGGGAAAGTGCTTTGGAAATTACATTTAGTTAAAATATAAATTTCAGACTGTAAGCAAATTTGACATAGATGGTACATAATGATATCAAATCAATAATAGTGATGAATAAAAGAAAAATGAATGAAAACAAGCATTTATTAACCAATTACTATGTTAAAATACTCTACTCAGCACTCATGATTTAAATACTTAAAAGCAAAGAAATTCTCTGATGCTGAGGAACATTTGCCTAATGTAGAAAAATATAAAATAGAGTGGTAGCCATGGAAGAATATTTTGTTTGGAAAGTTACAAGGAATGTGAGTGAAATTATAAAGTAGATTGATACTCCATTTTCAAAATCAAAGAGAGTATAGATTCGATTTTGGTTCAAGACCTGAAAACACAAACATTTAAAAAAAGGTGCTGAAGGGAAAGGGACCTGTATGTGCACGAATGTTTGTGGCAGCCCTTTTTGTAGTGGCTAGAAACTGGAAACTGAATGGATGTCCATCAGTTGAAGAATGGCTGAATAAATTGTGGTATATGAATATTATAGAATATTACTATTCTGTAAGAAATGACCAACAGGATGATTTCAGAAAGGCCTGGAGAGACTTACATGAACTGATGCTGAGTGAAATGACCAGGACCAGGAGAACATTATATACTTCAACAACAATACTATATGATGACCAGTTCTGATGGACCTGGCCATCCTCAGCAACGAGATCAACCAAATCATTTCCAATGGAGCAGTAATGAACTGAACCAGCTATGCCCAGAGAAAGAACTTTGGGAGATGACTAAAAATCATTACATTAAATTCCCAATCCCTATATTTATGCTCACCTGCATTTTTGGATTTCCTTCACAAGCTAATTGCACAATATTTCAGAGTCTGATTCTTTTTATACAGCAAAATAATGTTTTGGTCATGAATACTTATTGTGTATCTAATTTATATTTTAATGTATTTAACATCTACTGGTCATCCTGCCATCTAGGGGAAGGGGTAGGGGGTGGGAGGTGAAAAATTGGAACAAGAGATTTGGCATTTGTTAACGCTGTAAATTTATCCATGCATATAACCTGTAAATAAAAGGCTATTAAATAAAAAAGGTGCTGAAGCAGAATTTATTGTGTTTCATCTCAAGTTAAAAAAAAAAGGCAGGGGTAAACAATCATGTTCATAGGCAAAAACCAAACAAACAAAAAAAGCAAACATAGTTCTAATTAGAAGAAATAATTAGTTAAAATATATTTTATTTTGTTTTTATTAAATAAATTTTAAATTTATTAAAAATTTAATTAGGGAACCTTCTTTCACCCCTGATCTTATTAGGAATGTTTCTACTTTGTCCACATTACATTCAATACATAGTCATAGCTTTAGAGAGGTACTGTATATTATTTTAAAGAAAAGTCCATTTAATCCTATACTCTCTAGTGTTTTCAATAAAAATGGGTATTGGATTTTATCAAATACTCTTTACTCATTTATTGAGATAATCATACAATTGTTAGTTTGGTTATTGATCTAGTCAATTAATGTTAATAGTTTTCCTAATAATGAACCAGCCCTGCATTCTTGGTGTAAATCCTACTTAATCTTGGTGTATTTTTCTGGAGATCACTTTCTGTAATCTCTTTGCTAATATATTTTTAAGGACACTTACAACAGCATGTTTACTCAGTGTAATTGATGAGATAATGGTTCTCTAGCTCACATATACTTAGCACTTAGTGTGATATGGTGATGTAATGTTTCTACAGTTGGCACATGCGCTCTGTACTATATTGATGTAATTGTACTAAGGTATTTAAGGGCTTAGGGGACTTGAAATTAGCAGACTCAAATAAGAGGGTGCTCAAGCTCAGACTCCAGACTCCCTCTTTGACCATCCTCATGGTGACACTCCTGCTAAGACTAAGGTCCATCTAGAGATCCTCAAGAAAGCTAATCTGGACATTTCTTTTTGGCATTTAAATGTAGGGCACTAAAAGAAGCACACTACATTTTGAGGTTCTGGATGTGAGGCCCTACAAGCAGCAGTTCAACTGACGTGATCAGTGAATTCAGTGGAGAGGTTCCCTGTGACCTGGAAAATAGGTGAGTACAAAAATAGACAAGCAGGAAACTTTGGTAAGGGCTAAACTAGTCACTTTGGTTTTTCAGCTGAAATGGAGCAAATACTAAGAAAAGAGTCTCCGGGTGGAGCCAAGATGGCAGAGAAGGCACGTATGACTTTCTAAGCTCCTTTCATTCCCCTCATAAGCAACTATTTAATTCAGCCTCAAAAATAGCTCTTCACTGCTTAAATTCCTGAAAATCGGAAGCTCTACAACTTACGAGCTGAAATCAATCTGGCCAGGAACAGACTAGCACAGGCAGCAAGAGATTTGTGTCCTGAGCAGACCAGGGGTGGGGGTGATCTCTGTGGCTAGAGAAGCTATAGAGACGACTCTGCTATAGGCTAACTGTTCTTCCTTGATTACATAGCAGTAAACTGGCAGAGAAATTAAAGCTTAAAACAGAGGGTACTCTTCTAAAAAAACGCCAGAACCTAACAAGATCTAGCTGTAACTACTCAAACCCAGAAGTGACTCAGGCAGACTGAAACGCAGCCCTGCAGCCACATCCTGCAGTTTGAGGCTTTTGCGGGGGTATTTACAAACCTACAGGGTAGGGGGCACATCCTGGGCAGCCTCTAATCAGCACAGTGTGGGACTCAGCATGGGGCAATAGAACTTCCCCAGCAAGACTGTGATTCCCAGGGCAGAGACACTTCTGGTCCCTGTGAATCCATTCACTGCTCTACCACAGCCCCAGGGTGGGATTTGGCTTGGGGTAGTGAAACTCTCACTGCTCAGCGGCTAGCGTCTAGCCCCAGGGCAGTCATTATCTCACACAGCCGGGGGGGGGGGGGGGGGGGGAGGGGGGTGTTGGTTCTTTGCAGGGCACATTCCCAGCTCTGCCTTGCAGGCCTGAGTTACTTCTGAGTGGGAAACTCTTTCCCAGAGCACTCCAGTACCTTGCTCCTTTTTGCAGCCGGCTAGCAGGACAGCTACCCATCCATACACCTTTCTTTGCTCTGCAGAGGAAGCTGGTAACCTCCTGGCCCTAAAGGCAGACCCTACAGGCTTTAACAAAATGAGTAAGAAAATCAAAAGCACAATTGATAGTTTCTACTCAGAAAGAGAACAGCTTTTCAACCCTGAAGAGACATAGCAGACAGTCTCCAGACAATTGTTGGTCCCCAATATAACAGGCTCTTGTAGAAGAGACTATTAAAAACCTTAAAAGAGAACTAGAAGAAAAATGGGGAAAGGAAAGAGAAGCTATGCAAGAGAGTATATGCTCTCTATATAACTCACTAAAAGAAAAATTTGATAAAGTGGAAAAAGAAAACAACTTCCTGAAATGTGAATTGGAAAAGGTAAAAAACTCCCAAGAAGTGCAGGGAAACAGAATTTGTGAATTGGAAAAAGAAAATAACTCACTAAAAAAAATTAGTGAAATGGAAAAAAATTCCATAGAGCAAAATGACTAATTTAAAAACTTAATTGGACATATACAAAAAGACGTAAAAAAAAAGCTAATGAAGAAAATAACTCACTATAAATCAGAAATGAACAAATAGAAATGACTGATTCATTGACACAGCAAGAATCAGTCAAGCAAAACCAAAAAAATAAAAGATTGGAAAAAATGTCAAATATTTACCTGGAAAAACAACAGACCTGGAAAATAGATCTAGGAGAGATAACCTGAGGATCATCAGACTACCTGAAAATTATGATGAAAAAAAGAGCCTAGATACTATTTTACAGGAAATCATCAAAGAGAACTGCCCAGAAGTAATAGAACTGGAAGGTAAAATAGGTGTTGAAAGAATTCATTGAACTCCTTCTGAAAAAGAGCCTAAAATAAAGACTCTGAGGAATATTATGGCCAAACTTCAGAATTTTCAGACTAAAGAAAAAATTTTACAAGCAGCCAGGAAAAAACACTTCAAATACCAAGGTGCCACAATAAGGGTCACACAAGATCTGGATGCTTCAACATTAAACGATCGAAGGGCCTGGAATTTGATATTCCAAAGGGCAAAAGAACTTGGAATGCAGCCAAGAATAAACTACCCAGCCAAGCTGAGCATTTTTTTCCATGGAAGAAGATGGGCTTTTAATGAAACAGAGGAATTCCATCTGTTTCTAAGGAAAAAAACCAGACTTAAACAAAAAATTTGATCTCCAACAAAAGGACTCAAGACAAGTAAAAAAAGGTAAAAGAAATTTTCGAGAACTGTGTTTCTGTTTTGGATATATATATGAAAACCACATGTATAATTTGATTTTACTGAGATAGCATAAAAAAGGGAAGTAGAAATGGAAAGGGGATAGTGTCAGAAAAAGGGAAAAGAGGAGATAGAAAGAGGGAAACTAAATGCCACGATTAGGCAAAGGAAACCTATCATATCTGAGGGAACTTAGAGAGGGGGAGGAACATTGTAAGAATCTTACTCTCATCAGAGTTGGCTCAAAGAGGAAATAATTGACATATTTGTTTTACAGAGAATCTTCTCTCACCTCATTAAAAAGTGGGAGAGGAAAAGGGAAAAGTAAAAAGAGTAATAAGGGAAGGGTATAAGAAATGGGAAGTGATTCAAAGAGAAGAGGGAGGGATACTAAAGAAGGAGAGCTGGGTGATGCAAGTGGAACCAATAAGTTTAATACTAAGGAAGGGGGGAAGGAAGGCAAGAAAAAGGAAAGCATAATCTGGGGATGTTAGGATGGCAGGAAATACAAACTTAATAATTTTAACCGTAAATGTGAATGGGATGAACTCCCCCATATAGAAGAAGGGGATAGCAGACTGCATCAAAGTTAGAACCCTACAATATGTTGTTTACAGGAAACACATTTAAAACAGAGTAAAGGTAAAAGGCCGGAGCAGAATAAAGTCGAAAAAGCAGGAGTAGTCATCCTTATCTCAGATCAAATAAAAGCAAAAATTCATCTAATTAAAAGAGATAAGTAAGGAAACTATATCTTGCTAAAAGGTACTATAGCCAATGAAGCAATATCACTATTAAACATATATGCACCAAGTGGTATAGCATCTAATGTCCTAAAGGAGAAAGTTAAGAGAATTGCGAGAAGAAATAAACAGCGAAACTATAATAGTGGAAGATCTCAATCTTGCACTCTCAGATTTAGATAAATCAAATCACAAAAGAAATAAGAAAGATATTAAAGAGGTAAATAGAATATTAGAAAAATTAAATATGATAGATCTCTGGAGAAAACTGAATGGTGACAGAAAGGAATATACTTTCTTCTCAACAGTTCATGGAACCTACACAAAAATTGACCATATATTAGGACATAAAGACCTCAAAATTAAATGCAGGAAGGCAGAAATAGTAAATGCTTTCTTTTCAGATCACAATGCATTAAAAACTACATTCAACAAAAAGTTAGGTGTAAATAGATCAAAAAGTAATTGGAAACTAAATAATCTCATCTTAAAGAATCATTGGGTGAAACAGCAAATTATAGACACAATTAATAACTTCACTCAAGATAATGACAACAGTGAGACATCATTTCAAAATTTGTGGGATGCAGCCAAAGAGGTAATAAGGGGAAATTTTATATCCTTAGAGGCTTCCTTGAATAAAATTGAGAAAGAGAAGGTCAATGAATTGGGCTTGCAACTTATAAAGCTAGAAAAAGACCAAATTAAACCCCCCCAATCAATTACTAAACTTGAAATTCTAAAATTAAAAGTAGAAATTAATAATATTGAAACTAAAAAGAAACTATTGAACTAATAAATAAAACCAAGAGTTTTATGAAAAAAAAACCAATAAAATTGATAAACCTTTGGTAAATGTGATTAGAAAAAGGAGAGAGGAAAATGAAATTAGTAGTCTTAAAAATGAAAAGGGAGAACTTTCCACCAATGAAGAGGAAATTAAAGAAATAATAAAGGGTTACTTTACCCAAGCTTATGCCAATAAATTTGATAGCCTAAGCAAAATGGATGAATACCTCCAAAAATATAGGCTTCCCAGATTATCAGAGGAGGAAGTAAATTGCTTAAATTTTCCCATTTCAGAAAAAGAAATAGAATCAACTCCCTAAAAAAAAAATCCCCAGGACCAGATGGATTTACATGTGAATTCTACCAAACATTCAAAGAACAATTAGTCCCAATGCTTTATAAACTATTTTTAAAAATAATGAATGAAGGAGTCCTACCAAATTCCTTTTATGACACAGACATGGTACTGATACCTAAACCAGGTAGGTTGAAAACAGAGAAAGAAAATTATAGACCAATCTCCCTAATGAATATTGATGCTAAAATCTTAAATAAAATATTAGCAAAAAGACTACAGAAAATCTTCCCCAGGATAATACACCACGATCAAGCAGGATTTATACCAGGAATTCAGGGCTGGTTTAATATTAGGAAAACTATCAGCATAATTGGCCATATTAATAACCAAAGTAACAAAAAACATATGATCATCTCAATAGATGCAGAAAAAGCATTTGATAAAATCCAACATCCATTCCTATTAAAAATGCTTGAGACTATAGGAGTAAGTGGAAAATGATCAGTAGCATCTATTTAAAATCAACAGTAAGCATCATATGTAATGGGGACTAACTGCAACTGTTCCCAATAAGATCAGGAGTGAAACAAGGCTGCCCACTATTACTGTTACTATTTAATATTGTATTAGAAATGCTAGCTTTGGCAATAAGAGTTGAGAAAGAGATTAAAAAATAAGAATAGGCAATGAGGAAACCAAATTATCACTCTTTGCTGATGATATGATGGTATACTTAGAGAACCCCAGAGATTCTACTAAAAAGTTATTAGAAATAATCAACAACTTTAGCAAAGTTGCTGGTTATAAAATAAACCCACATAAGTCATCAGCATTCTTATATATCACTAAGAAAATCCAACAGTCAGAGTTACAAAGGGAAATCCCATTTAAAGTAACAACTGATTGTATAAAATATTTAGGAATCTATCTGCCAAGGGAAAATCAGAAACTTTATGAGCAATACTACAAAACACTTTCCACACAATTTAAGTCTGATCTAATCAACCGGAAAAATATTAAATGCTCTTGGATTGGGTGAGCAAATATAATAAAGATGACTATACTACCTAAATTAATCTATTTAATTAGTGCTATACCAATCAGACTCACCAAAAACTATTTTTATGACCTAGAAAAAATAACAACAAAGTTCACATGGAAAAATAAAAGGTCAAGAATTTCAAGGGAATTATTGAAAAAAAAATCAAATGAATGTGGCCTAGCTGTACCAGATCTAAAATTATATTATAAAGCAGCGGTTATTAAAACCATCTTGTATTGGCTAAGAAACGGACTAGTTGATCGATGGAATAGGTTAGGTTCAAAGGACAAAACAGCCAATAACTTTAATTATCTAGTATTTGGCAAACCCAAAGACCCCAGTTTTGGGGATAAGAATGCATTATTTGACAAAAATTGCTCGGAAAATTGGAAATTAGTATGGCAGAAACCAGGCATTGACACACACTTAACATTGTACACCAAGATAAGGTCAAAATGGTTTCATGATCTAGGCATAAAGAATGAGATCATAAATAAATTGGAAGAGCATAGAATAGTTTCCCTCTCAGACCTGTGGAAAAGGAAGGAATTTATGACCAAAAAAGAACTAGAGATCACTATTGACTAGAAAATAAAAAAAATTTGATTATATCAAATTGAAAAGTTGTTGTACAAACAAAACTAATGCAGGCAACATTAGAAGGGAAACAATAAACTGGGAAAATATTTTTACAGTCAAAGGTTCTGATAAAGGCCTCATTTCCAAAATATACAGAGAATTGATTCTAATTGATAAGAAATCAAGCCATTCTCCAATTGCTAAATGGTCAAAGAATATGAACAGACAATTCTCTGATGAAGAAATTGGAACTATTTCTAGCCACATGAAAATATGCTCCAAATCATTATTAATCAGAAAAATGTAAATTAAGTGAACTCTGATATACCACTACATACCTGTCAGATTGACTAGAATGACAGGGAAAGATAATGTGAAATGTTGGAGAAGATATGGGAAAATAGGGACACTGATACATTGTTGGTGGAATTGTGAACACATCCAGCCATTCTGGAGAGCAATTTGGAACTATGCTCCAAAAGTTATCAAACTGTGCATACCCTTTGATCCAGCAGTGTTTCTACTGGGCTTATACCCCAACGAGATACTAAAGAAGGGAAAGGGACCTGTATTGCCAAAATGTTTGTGGTAGCCCTTTTTGTAGTGGCTAGAAGCTGGAAAATGAATGGATGCCCATTAATTGGAGAATGGTTAAGTAAATTGTGATATATGAATGTTATGGAACATTATTCTTCTGTAAGAAATGACCAGCAGGATTTATACAGAGAGGATTGGCGAGACTTACATGAACTGATGATGAGGAGACCATTGTATACCTCAACAATGATACTGTATGAGGATGTATTCTGATGGAAGTGGATTTCTTTGACAAAGAGAAGATCTAACTCAGTTTCAATTGATCAAGGATGGACAGATGTAGTTACACCCAAAAAAAGAACACTGGGAAATGAATGTAAACTGCCTGCATTTTTGTTTTAGTTCCCAGGTTATTTATATCTTCTGAATCCAATTTTCCCTGAGCAACAAGAGAACTGTACACATATATTGTATCTAAGATATACTGCACAGATATATTGTATCTAAGATATACTGTAATCTCTTTAACATGTGTTGGATTGCTTGCCATCTGGGGGAGTGGGTGGAGAGAGGGAAGGGAAAAATTGGAACAGAAGTGAGTGCAAGGGATAATGTTGTAAAAAATTACCCTGGCATGGGTTCTGGCAATAAAAAGTTATTAAAAAAAGAGTCTCCTCCACACCAAGGGAAATATTCAGAATGCATGATTAAGTTAATAAATTAGCATGGTTCCAACTTACAAATTAAGTTGGAAGCAGATCACTGGTATCTTAAATATATTAGAGTGCACATCGCCTTTCCTCTCTGAGGAAGAAAAATTAGAGACAGATATGGTTCCTAAAAGATTTGGTTTATTTGGTTGTATTTTGTTTTCTTTTTTTTAATTAAACTTTTTATGTTCAAAATATATACATGAATAATTTTCAACATTCATCCTTACAAAACATTGTGTTCTAATTTTCTCCCTTCCCCCACCTAGATAGCAAGTGATTCAGTATTTGTTAAATATGTGCAATTCCTATATGCATATTTCCAAAAATATCATGCTGCACAAGAATAATCAGATCAAAAAGGGGAAAAAATGAGAAAGAAAACAAAATGCAAACAAACAACAAAAAGAGTGAAAATACTATGTTATAGTCCACAAGCAGTTTCCATTTCTTCCCTCTTTCCCTCAATTATATCTTCTTTGCCTCTTCATTATAACCAACTCATATCATTCTTTTTGGCTTTATTTGAGATGATCTGCTTTTAGGGTCCTCAGGGTTTGAAGTCTGTTCTTCTCTTTCTCCATAAAACCTATCTATGGTCAGATTACTTTTTGTTGTTGTTGTTGTTTTTTTTTTTTTTTTTGATCATTTTATAAAAAAGATTGAGGTTTGCTTTTAAGGTAAAGGAAAGATTGTCCATGCTTCCCCTCTAAGTGACAATGGCTGTGCTGGGTTGGTGCTGAGGACTTCTGGTGTTCAGTAGATGTGGTCAAGTTCTCCCTATATTTTGGGGTTCAGAGGCTCAGTATTTCTTGTATTTGTTTTGGATGTCTCAGAGGTAATTTGCTGATCTACAGGGTTGCAACCAGGACAGAGTAGTGAACAATTTGTAGATTCCCCTTTAGTAGATTTCCCAGAACACAGATTCCACACTGCCCTGGGTCTCTGCACTGTGTCTGCACTTGGCTGCCTTGCCGCCCTTTCCTCTCCCTATTGAAACAAATCTTTTTTGAAGTTCTTCTAAAATGTCTTCTGCTGGTAATTTGTTATACTCCAAATATTTGTGCATTCTGTCACTCCAAAAGCCATTTCAGAGGCTTGAATTGATGTTTATTTGAGGGAAATTAGGGAGAGCTCAGATAAAGACGTGTTATCCAACCATCTTGGCTCCTTGATCAAAATTTGTTATCCTTGCTCAAAATGCATAGCACTCCAGGATGTCCTAAGAGAACAGCGGAGAGAGCACTTACCCTGGACTCAGGAGGATCTGAATTCAAATCTGCTTTAGTTACTTGACACTTACTAGGTATGTGACTGAGAAAGTCATTTAAGTCTGATTACCTCAGAAAAGAAAAAAATCCATAGCACTCCAGTTGAAGTAACACTGTATTTCTCCAATTGAAGAAACTCCAAATTAAGCTAAGTAATTGAAAGAGGCAAAAGTTTTTAGTTGTCTAACAAATGTGAAAGTATCCATTAGGCAGAAACACTGTACCATGTGAAGACCAACAGCAAGACAACCTACTTGATTTAGTTTAGCAGCAGTGCAATCTGGTAAAGAATCAATAGAGTAGCTGAATAACACACTTGTTCTAGCAACTTATCCATTGCCGATGCTGTGTTCTTCAGTAACATCTTTTAGGAACTTCTAGAGAAAGAAAGAACACTAAAGACACGCAGTTCTTAAGTTGTGAGTTTCTGATATGTGTGTCTTACTGCTATTTTAACATTTGCTTTTTCTCTCCCTTAAAATTTTTTTTGTGTGTATGTTTGTTGGAGAATATAATCTTGGTTTTGGGAGAAATGCTTGTAATTACTGTTTGTTTTCATGATATTATGCCATATGAGAACATGTTCTTGCTACAGTACTGAGTCCTCTGGCTAGTTGTTTGGAAAAGTTATTCTGGTGGGAATTATGAGCTAGTGTTAGGAAGATAGCCACCCATCCCTAAAATCCTAAAAGTAATAGCAATTTTCCTGTAGGGCTAAATGCCAGGGCCAATGAAGCCCATTATCATTAGTAATGATAATGAAAAATTATTGAAAGATGCTGAAAAATGTCAAAGGTCCCTCAATTCCATGGGACTTAAATTCACTTTGCCAAGAATTCCACTGGGAAATAAAAACATCTTTTCCTTTTCTACTGGTGTGTGTGTGTGTGTATGTGTGTGTGTGTGTGTGTGTATGTGTGTGTGTGTGTGTGTGTATGTGTGTGTGTGTGTGAATCTTGGTACATTGGAGTTCTTCCTGGATCCAGTAGTTTGATCCTAATAGGAAACTTTATGGTCATCTGGTTTTATTACACTATTAACAATATTTCATATTTATAAAATGACATTTATTTTTATATCACTTTAATTTCCTTATATATCCCTTTTCTCTACTACACAGGAAAACATCCTGTGTAAAAATGACAATAAAATATACACAAAAGCAAAAAAATAAAAAAGTAAAACAACAAACAATTCAGCAAAACAAGTCAACAAACCATTTTAAGTTTAGTAGTTTATTCAGTGTTCTCCCCCCTATTCCTCCATGTCTGCAAAAGGAGCCATTTTCTTATCTCATCTTTGGGGTCAGTTGGGCTTGTTCATTATAATTACATTATTACATATATATATAATTATATTTCTGACTTTTTTATTCTTTCCATTTATATTGTTGTAGCCAATTGTTTTTCATGGATTTACTTCATATCAGGTTTTCTTTCTTAACAGTCTGCTTTTAATCTTTATATTTATCATTTCCTGTGTCATGGTAATACCAATTGTTTTGGTAGTATGGTTTATTTACCCATTCCCCTATTGAAAGGCATCTATTTTGTTTCTTGTTATAAAAAATATTCCAAGGCAACGATCTTTGCATTTATTACTTTTCTCTTTGTTGTCTTTGGGGTATGTGCCCAGCAATGGGATTTCTAGGCCCAAAGCTAAGAACATTTTATTCATGCTTTTAACACAATTCTAAATTGTTTTTTGAAGTGGTGAGAATAAGTCATGACTCCACAAATGGTGTATTTATTTTATTGTTTTTCCACAGCACCTTCAATATGATTTTTTTAAACCTATTTTCATCTTTCTAATTTTCTGGGAATTAAGTGAAAGTTAAGAGTTGGTTTGATTTTTATTTATTGTAGTGATGATTTGGAATTTTTTGTTTAATTATTAATAGTTTGCAATTCTTCTGTAGAAAAATGTTATTATCCTTTGACCATTACTCACTGGGGAGTGAAAGATAGTTTTAAAGGATTAAACATTAAATTCATCTTAATGTTAAATTCTACAGGAATAGAGAAAGCACTTTCCATGTACAAACTCAGTATCTTTGTCTTCTCCCTGATTGAAAAGTGGGTGAAAACTTGGAGACAAAAGACTTATGCTCTGATTGGAGTTGTTGTTTTCTTCACAGGTTAATTGGCAAGAGAATCAGTCATACAGTTTATCTTAACTTGCTATTGGCCTGCCATAAATAATCACAGAAGGACATTATATCTATTTCTTCAGTCCCTCAGTTTATTTTCATCAGCTAGTAAGCAGTGTTCCTGACTCTTCAGTCTTCACCACTATGACTTAGTTTCCCCCCCTACCGCCCAACTTCCTTTAGGTTCTGAGTTTATCATGGAACATATTTAACATATTGGCTCTTTTCTGTATTGATGAATTCTTTCTAAGACCTTTCATCTGGATATGAGCCTGGGTTAGCCATGTTCATTCTCCTACTGGTTGTGCTTCTAATTCTAGACATTGCTGCTGTGCCCCAGTATGGGTACTTTGTCCTTATCTCCTAACCTTTAAGCTCCCTTTTATGTATTGTCTTTCTTCTTAAGAATGTAAGCTTTTTAAAAGAAAGGATTTTCTTTCTTTTTATTTATATTTGTATTTCCAATGCTTAGCATAATGCCTAGCATATAATAAGTAATTAATAAACACAATCTTGTTTAGAATTTGCCTGTTTGTGGACAATTGCCTTGCTCATCCTGTATTGGGAGTCACTGTGAATGAATGATATATGTGACTTTTTACTTTCCAGATTTTTAAAACTTTCAATCAGTCTTGATTTCCTGGAGCCATCTTCTTGTACTAAGAAACACAGTCTTCTGGATCAGTGGAAACCTCAGGAATTCTTTGAAAGACCAATTAGTTTTTGGAGTTAGGCCTTACAAAAATTGTGGGCAGAATGGCATGCCTTTATCATGTAAATAGTTCTAACTGTCCAGAACTGCCTATTTTATGGATACTAAAGGATACAATTATTTTGCTTGAATTACTATTTAATCATCATTTGTATCACTCTTATTAGTAAAATCATTATTTTAATATTAACATTTCTTTATGTGTTGGGAATGAAAAAAAAAGTGACTTCACTGAACTATCATTCAGTCCTGATTTGATAGATTGGAGATCAGAAGACTAATGGCCAATCTTTCTGAATATTCAATATACTTAATTTAATACATAAATAACTTTTCTTTTTTGTTTTTAGTAACATAACAATGTATAGAAATAGATTCTATAAAGCATAAAAAGTAGCTCATCCAGAAATGGAGGAAAATAAAAAAAAATACCGAAATTTCAAATTGTGTATTTTCTGTATCCTTACTTGCATGGTAACTGAATTCTTTACCTTACCTTATTGTTTTTAGCAACTGAACAAAATGCACAGTGCTATATTCATAAGCACTCATTTATTCTTTACTGCTTTTATGGCAAAGCTATCCCACCACATGCCTGCTTTGCACTTTGACCCTAAGCATTTGCTTCAAGTAAAACATGCCAGATGGTAGATAAAAATGGTAGGTCAAAGAACAAGCCTCTGGGATCAAAAGTCTTCACAAAGCAAACTTAAAAGCAACAATTTCATTCAAAGCTTTAAAGTACTTCCACTGTTGATATAAAATTTTGGATGGAAGAAAGGGGTGGAATTGGGTATGTTAATTACATATTTTGTTTTCATTACCTAGTGGATATGAAGCACAATATCCTTTGGATAATTTTGTGGCAAGAAATTTATGAGATAATAAGAAGACAGATGAGCAGATCTTAGATTATACTTGACTTGGTGGTTGAATACTCTGAGCTTGGAGGTAAAATGTTAAAAACAGTATTTAGAATTCGTTTCTTCTTTAGAGGCCACTGTTGAAAGATAAGATCAGAAATGATGGTTATTGTTTTGAAAGACTTGTTTCCCTAAAGGTGATATTCCCCCTCTGAGGAAAACATTTGAAATGATACCTTTTCTCTCCTTCTGACAAAGAGCTCCGACAGCTGTAAAATTTCAGGTGGATCACAGTAACTTTTGAAATATTAAGCATACAATAAATTTTTGGAATACTTGTGATGCTTTTGTCATTTTTTACATTATTTTTTTCAATAGTAATTTTATAAACTCCTTATTAGCCATCTGATACCATTTTGTATTTGAGAACTCATTCCTATAGTCATTTCCAAGGCTGACAGTAAAGTTGTGAGACAAAAAAATTTAACTCTTAATTCATATGAAAGAATGCTATAGTGTCCATGATACTCCTGTACTAGGGGACTACTGAAAGGTGTTATAATTCTATTATAATTCTAGTAAAATGGATTTCTCTTTATTTGTGGGACAAGAATAAATATAGATGGCAAAATCTCAAGATTTTTTAAAATTTTGTTTTCTAAGTTTTATTATTGTGTTTTCCATATTATGTTAATTTCCTGAAGTTCTTTCCTTCCTATCACATGAAGAACAGTCTTTCTGAATGTTTGATATATTTAATTTGGTTTTATCTTATAACAAAAAAGTCCCACGAAATGGATGTAAATAGCAACGATCTTTTACATGTCAGAAATGGCACTTCTTGTCCCCTACTTTTTTACTGAGAGACTGGGAGATATGTTCCAAGTTCTTTTTCTGAGAATTTATGATGAAACTATCATTTTGTGTGACTTTCAGGAAGGATTGTGTTTCCTGATTGGCTAGGCAGCAAGAGATTTTTTATCGTCTCTGTATTCCCCTTATGAAGACTAGTCTGGACTAGAATATTGAATTGGGATTACAATGATTAGGATTTGTTTCTGGAATGCACTGTGATTTGCTAGTGATTTGGGATAAATTGTAAATTTCCAGTGATTCTTCATCAACAAAATGGGGATGATAAAGATTGTTCTGAAAAATAGTTAAAGGGTTGCTGATGGGATATATCTGTATCTTTTTATCTCTATATAGGGATATACAAACACACATATACATATATAAGTACAATTGTGTATATATACATAAATATGCAATGTATATTTATACATGTATACAAATATATTTGTATGTATCTATATCTAATATTCCTCTGAGAGGCATGTGAAGGGAGGTTTTTATTTTTTTCCTTTTATATATGTATGGAATAATTGAGTTTTAATAATTTATCCAAAGTCACTAGGAACTCATAGCTAACCCTATATATATATATATATATGTATATATATACATACATATATATATATATATATATGTAGCTATGTATATATACACATACACACATATATGTATATAGTAGATATAAATGCAAACAATTATATAGATGTACATTTATATATAACTATATGTATGCATATATATGCACAGACATGATTATATTTGTACATTTAATGTGAATATGTGAACATTTGTCTCTGTTGCTAAGAAGAGATCTCAGATCATCTCCAATCCATTGCTTTTAGGCAGAACCACAACTTACCCATTCTAGAGAAACAAAAATCTATTCCATTTTCAAAGTACTCCAGGGAAAGATATTCCAACACATTAAATTAACATTATTATCATTGTTATGAGATTTTTTTTTCTCCCTTACAGACTCTTCAACATGCACTCATACAAAAATGTAGAGCTTTTAAACAGTAGGAATGAAAAAAAAACAACAACTTCTAAAGATATGTGAGCATTGCTGATTATTTAAGTAACAGGGTTTTTTTCCCCTTTCCTATTTTGTGCTAGCTTACCCTGAGTGATTGCTTAATACCTTGCATATTATACAATATTGATGATAAAGATTGTATCTATTACATCAGTTTAGTGGTATTAAATTTTAAATAGATTTTACATTGTTTTTCCTTTTGTTTGAATGAAAGGAGTAATCAATATCTTAGAGGAATCTTCTGTGAGGCATAATGCCATAGAGTTTGAGGTAAAGGTTTTATGCCTACATTATATTAAATGCATTGTACGTTAGCGGGATTTTCCATTACCTTCTAAAGCATAACCTCTATCTCTTCCTCCTCACTGTTTCTGGATTGAATAGAAAGGTGTTAAAAGCTTTTAATGTTTTGAGCTTTGTGTTAAGTGATAAAGAGATATCCTAGAGATAAATGACAGGATTTATGTTATCAAGGAATTTACTATCTTGTGTGTGTGTGCGTGTGTGTGTGTGTGTGTATATCTGTGTGTAATTGACATATATAAATAACTCAATACAAATTGGACACTGCTTTTTCCTTCATCAATAGTATTATATATTTCCAAATACTTTAATGTTTTTATCATTTATTTTTGGTAAGAATGAGTTTCTAATCCCTTGATAGCATACAAGGGATTTACTATCGTGTGTGTGTGTGTGTGTGTGTGTGTGTGTGTGTGTGTGTGTGTGTATTGGTTTGTAATTGACATATATAAATAACGCAATACAAATTGGATGGTGTTTTTTTCTTCATCAATAGTATTATATATTTCCAAATACTTTAATGTTTTTATCATTTATTTTTGCTAAGACTGAGTTTCAAATTTTTCTTCCTCCCTTCCTCCTTTACCTTTTCATTCCCCAAGACAGCAAGCACTCATATACATAATTCTTTTAAACATATTTCCATATTTGTCATGTTGTGCAAACAAAATCATAACAAAAAACCATGAGAAATAAACAAAAAAGGAAACAAAGAGGTGAAAATATGATGTTTTGATCCACACTCAGTCTCCATAATTCTCTCTCTGGATGTGGATGGCATTTTCCATCCTAAGTCTATTAGAATTGCCCTGAATCATCGCTTTGTTAAAAAGAGCCATGTCCATCACAGTAAATCATCACATAATCTTGTTGTTACTATGTACAATGTTCTCCTGGTTCTGCTCACTTCACTCAGCATCAGTTCTTGTAAGTCTTTTCAGAATTTTCTGAAACCAGAGTGCTCATCCTTTTTTATAGAACAGTAATATTCCATTAAATTCATATACCATAACTTATTCACCCATTTCCCAACTGATGGGTATCCACTTAGTTTCCAGTTCCTTCCCATTACAAAAAGAGTTACTACAAATATTTTTATACGTGGGGATTTTTTTGCCTTTTTTATGATCTCTTTGGGATATAGAAGTTAGACAATATTAATGTGGTAGTTTGGGAAAATAATACAAATCAACAGAAGACCTGAGTTTAAGACTCAACTCTGGTTCTGATTAGCCATGTGACCTTGATCAAATGACTTAAATCTTGTTGAGACTTGGTGTCCATATCTAGAAAATGAGGGGATTAAATTAGAAGACCTTTAACACATGTTAAATGTAACAAACATGCATTTCTGCTGTTATTTTTTTTATTTTTTAATTAGAAAACCAGATTTCAATAAACAAACAGATGAAAGGGAAAGAACAAGTATGTATATGACAGCTACTATATTCCAAGCATAACTTAAAGCTAAGTGTTTCAAAAACAACAATAACAACAATAATAACCACCCAAACAAGTATTATCTCATTGAATTTTAGCACAACCCTGTGAGTTAGGTCATACATTAGTCATATCCATTTTATAGTTGAAAAAATTGAGGCAAATAAAGTTTAAATAATTAGTCCAAAGTTAACATAGCTGGTCAGTGTCTGAGGCCAAATTTAAAAGCAAGTCTTTCTTGCATTTGAACCAGTATGCTATCTACTTTGCCACCCTACTCTGTATCAGGTATTATATCAAGTACTGAGGAAACCAAGGTTAAAATGTCACAATTCCTACATTTAATGAACTTACATAGTGTAAGTAGAGGTAACATATACACATATAGCTAAATAGAAAACACATGCAAAATAAGTAAAAGGTTATCTTGGGCATGGAGCATTAGTAGTGAAATCCTCATGTAAAAGTTGAGTTTAGTCTTGATGTAAACTAGAGAGTGTAATCTCATTGATGAAAAGTCACAGTGATGTGAAATAATTTTTATTCTAAATAGGGATTAGAAAAAAGCCCATTTTATTGGATGAATAAAGGGGAATGAAAAAAAGTAAATCACTAACTAAATAAAGGGAAATTTTTAAAAGGGAAATAAGGATTTTAGATATCTAAAAATTTTTGAAGTACTGGGTAACCAATGGAATTAATTTATGTTGTGGTTATGTCATGGTTATTTATTTATGTTATGGTTAACCCTGCATTTTGAAGAAGTGATGTAGATGGATTTAAGAGAGTAGACACAAGGAAGCCAATTCAAGGTTACAATAATAGTCTAGGTATAAAGTGATGAGAGACTACATGAAGGCTACATGAAGATGGTGGGTATATAAGCTGAAAGGAGCAGGTTGGAAAGATGTAAAGACAGAATTGACAGAATTGGATAACTGATAAGGTATGTGGGATAAGTGAGAGTGAAGATTAGAGTATAACACTATGGTTGCAATCTTGCATAATTTAGAGAATGATGGTGTTCATAACAAAAATAGAGAAAATTGTAAGAGGATTAGATTTGGGGAGAAAGATAATGAATATCTATGGGCATTCTAAGCTTGAGGTCTATAACACATCCAGTTTGAAGTATTTGATAGGTAGATTGTGTTATGTGATTAGAATACTCAGGAGATAGAATATATTTGGAGAGCAATGGGGTATGCCTATAGTTAGAAAGCTGGATAATGATCCAGCAAGGTAGAATTTGAAGAACGAACAGACAACTAGAAAAACTGAGAGAACACACCTTTGCCTTTCTCCAGCTTAGAGCTGTTTAGCACAATGCCTGGATTTTATGAATATTTAATAAATGCATGTTGGATATCTCACAGTGCTGAGATATCCTAGAAGAGAAAGAATATCTAAGAAGAAAGTTCAGTCAACCACGGTAAATTTTGCAGAGAGTTGAAGAGAGAAGATTGAGAAAAAGCCTTCTGATTATGTAATTGAGGTGACTGGCAGTTTTGGAAAGAACAATTTAAGGTTAAGGGATGAGAGCTAAAAACAAAGGGCAAAAACATGAAAAATAAGAGGGGAACTAAGTTTAGAGAATTGTTGGGAACTGTTTTTTTTCTTAATTTAGCTTGGAAAGGTAGGAAAATATTAGGCAACAAGTAGAGAGAATAATGTATGGGCTGGTGAAGTTCTTTCTAAAATGAAAAGGGATTAATATTCAACAAGGCTACAAAAATAATTCCTGTGCAATTTTCTAAATGCAAAATAATCCATTCTTTCCTCCTGTTTGGTTTCACGTCAGGCTCATTTTCTCTTTTTGATGTACATCCAAGATATACATACTGATGGATAATTCCAGATGGCCATTGAATTGCTTATCATAGTCTGATCAATAGATATTTCCTCATCCATTTCTTTTCCTGTATGAATAGTTAATCTATACTCTTTTAAGTAATTAAAGATCTCACTTAGAAGGTGCTGGACATCCACATAGTGTGATAGTGATAGTGGCAACTACTTCATTATCTTGCAAGATAGACTCAGTCTTGGTACTCATAGCTTATCATTACTATTTTTGCTTCTCTAATTGAAGGGCTGAGAATAAAAATCTTCTCCAAAAACTTCCATTGAAGTAGGCCAACCATCTCCTCATTTCCCACTTTGCTGCACTCCTTTGGACTTTATTATGTCCATCCACCAGGTACATTCCCCTATACCCTTCAGCTTTTTTTGTTGTTGTTGTTGATATTGTTGTCTTATCCTATTAGACAGTAAGCTATTCTGGGAAGATAACTTCATATTTGTTTTTCTAGCATTCAGCACAATACATGCTAAGAACAGAGAAGATGCTTAATAAATATTTATTGACTAACACAACACTTCCTTTGTCTATGCTGGAGTTAGGCACTTCTCATTTTTGTTTCCTTTTATATGATCTCTCTCTCTCTCTCTCTCTCTCTCTCTCTCTCTCTCTCTCTCTCTCTCTTTCTCTTTCTGTCTGTCTCTCTGTTTCTCCTTCTCCTCTGTTAGAATTCTTACAAGGTGCTAAGTCAGTGGAATTGATAGAGATAATGGTTGTTTAACAGAGTGCTTAACAGTTCTTTAGATGTACTTAGTACAAGATTCACACCTTTAAGAGAACATATATAATGAGGATCTCACTAATGGACAAGCACATTAAGAGACAAACCCACTCTTGGAGGCAGAGACAGATTTGTTCCATCTTCTACCTTTGTGCTGCCTGGAGGCTGAAGCTGGCAGAGGCAAAGGATTAGTGGCAGGACCTTGGAACCAAAGAGAGAGATAGGCCTCTAAGAAAGCTAACCCGGCCCAAGGAAAGAGACAATAACGGATTTGGATTTTAACTCCTGGCTACAATTGGGGTATTTACTAAAGTGAAGCTAAGGCTGCCTCCAGAAGTCCCTGAAAAACCTGCTCCCAGAGAACATTATATTTTATTTTATTTTATTTTATTTATTATAATAACTTTTTATTGACAGAACCCATGCCAGGGTAATTTTTCACAACATTATCCCTTGCACTCACTGCTGTTCCGATTTTTCCCCTCTCCCCCTCTCCCCCCTCCCCTAGATGGCAAGCAGTCCTATATATATTGAATATGTCGCAGTATATCCTAGATACAATATATGTGTGCAGAACAATACAGTTCTCTTGTTGCACAGGGAGAATTGGATTCAGAACGTAAAACATAACCCGGGAAGAAAAACAAAAATGCAAGCAGTTTACGTTCATTTCCCAGTGTTCTTTCTTTGGGTGCAGCTGCTTCTGTCCATCATTGATCAATTGAAACTGAATTAGGTCTCTTTGTCAAAGAAATCCACTTCTGTCAGAATACATCTTCATACAGTTTCGTTGTTGAAGTATATAATGATCTCCTGGTTTTGCTCATTTCACTTAGTATCAGTTCATGTAAGTCTCTCCAAGCCTCTCTGTATTCATCCTGCTGGTCATTTCTTACAGAACAATAATATTCCATAATATTCATATACCACAATTTACCTAAACCATTCTCCAATTGATAGGCATCAATTCATTTTTCCAGTTTCTAGCCAATACAAAGAGGGCTGGCACAAACATTTTGGCACATACAGATCCCTTTCCCTTCTTTGGGGTATAAGCCCAATAGTAGCACTGCTGGGTCAAAGGGTATGCACAGTTTGATAACTTTTTGGGCATAATTCCAGATTGCTCTCCAGAATGGTTGGATTCGTTCAAAACTCCACCAACAATGCATCAGTGTGCCAGTTTTCCCGCATCCCCTCCAACATTCATCATTATTTTTTCCTCTCATCTTAGCCAATCTGACAGGTGTGTGACAGTTGTCTTAATTTGCATTTCTCTGATCAATAGCAATTTGGAAAACTCTTTTATATAAGGTGTTGGTGTTTTTTGCTTCTTTAAAATATAATAATAGAATTCTCTCTGGGAGAAAGCATGTTTCTTGGGGAGATTTTCTGGAGGCAGCTTTAGTTTCAGTTACATGTAAATAATGACCCAAAATTGCAGCCAGCTGATAAAAGTTCAGATCTTTTATTGTGTCCTTCAATATAGCCCGGTTAGCTCAGAGGCCTATCTCTCTGCTTGGTTCTAAGCTTTTGCAGCTTTGTCCTTGGCTTCTGCCTCTGCTTTCTTCAGCCTCCAGCCAACACCAAGGTGGAAGATGCAATGAATCTCTCTTGCCTCAAAAAGAGGGCTTGTGGGCTTCCTCCCAGAGTGCTCCTCTCCCACCCCAGTCAATGTTGCAGAGAAATTCTTTCAAGTTATAGTTATAGAGCTTCCTCTATATATATATGATCTCCCAAAGGTTAACTCCTCCTTCTGGAGGCAAGGCTTAAGGGAAGTATAAATTCGGATATCTCATACTAAACCGTGTGAACTCCAATGAGTACTTAAATATTTCTTGCTTCTATGAACTCTCTAAAGGTTGACCTTCTCTTTCTCTATTTTATGCAAGTAGGCCACTAGAAATATGAAATTGCCCCTTATTACCGCTTTGGCTGCATCCCACACATTTGGTATGATGTGTCATTATTGTCATTTTCTTGGGTGAAGTTATTAATTGTGTCTATGATTTGCTGCTTTCACCCAATCGTTCTTTAATATGAGATTATTTAGTTTTCAATTATTTTTTGGTCTACTTTCCCCTGGCTTTTTGTTGAATGTAATTTTCAATCATCATGGTCTAAAAAGGATGCATTTACTATTTCTGCCTTACTGCATTTGAGTTTGATGTTTTTATTTCCTAATATATAGTCAATTTTTGTATAGGTTCCATGAACTGCTGAAAAGAAAATGTACTCCTTTCTGTCTCTATTTCGTTTTCTCCAGATCTATCATATCTAACTTTTCTAGTAGTCTATTTACCTCTCTGACTTCTTTCTTATTTATTTTGTGGTTTGATTCATCTAATTCTGCGAGTGCAAGGTTGAGATCTCCCACTATTATAGTTTGCTGTCTATTTCTTCTTGCAGCTCTCTTAATTTCTCTTTTAACAATTTAGATTCTACACCACTTAGTGCATATATGTTTACTGTTGTTGTTGCTTCATTATCTATGCTACCCTTTAGCAAGATATAGTGCCCTTCCTTATCTCTTTTAATTAGATCCATTTTGCTTTTGTTTGATCTGAGAACAGGATGGCTACCCCTGCTTTTTTGACTTCACCTGAAGCATAGTAGATTCTGCTTCAACCTTTTACCTTTACTCTGCATGTATCTCCCTGCTTCAGGTGTGTTTCCTGTAAACAGCATATTGCAGGATTCTGGCTTTTAATCCATTCTGCTAATCACTTCCTCTTTATGGTGCAGTTTACCCCGTTCTCATTTATCGTTAAAATGACAAATTCTGTATTACTTGCCATCTTGTTAACCCCTGTTTATTCTTTTCTCCCTTCTTTCCCACTTCCCCCCTCCCCAGTATTAAACTTATGAGCACCACTTGCTTCTCACAGCCCTTCCTTTTTAGTATCACCTCCCCCTATCTTACTCCTTTCCCTCACAGTTTCCTTATACCCTTCTGCTTAGCTTATTCCTTCCCTTTTCACTTTTCCCTTCTCACTTTTCAATGAGGTGGGAGAAGTTTCACCATAAATTGAATATGTCTACAATTTTTCTCTTAAAGCCAATTCTGATGGCAGTAAGATACCCACTATATTCATCCCCTTCCATTCTTTCTTTCAGATATAATAGGTTTCCCCTGCCCCTTCGTGAGATGTAATACCTCCACTTTTCCCTTTTTCTGGTACAATATCCTTTCCACCTCTACTTTCTAGAACAAGGTATACATGTATTCTTTATACATCTTTATAGCAGAAATATAGTTTCCAAGATTTCTTTTTACCTTTTTAGGTTTCTCTTGAGTTCTATATTTGTACATCAAATTTTTTGTTAAGTTCTCATTTTTTCATCAAAAATAGGTGAAATTAGTTTATTTTGTTGAATAACCATCTTCTTCCCTGGAAAAAGTTGCTCATTCTGACTGGGTAAGTTATTTCTGGTTGCACACAGAGTTCCTTAGCCTTTTGGAATATCATATTTCAGGCCCTTCTATCTCTTAATATGGATGCTGCTAGATCCTGGGTTATCCTTAATGTGGCTCCTCTATATTTGAATTGGGTTTTTCTAGCCACATGGAGTATTTTTTCCTTTGTGTGAGGGTTCTGGCATTTTGGCCACTATATTTCTTGGTGTTTTGATTTTAGGATCCCTTTCAGTAGGTGATTGATGAATTTTTTCAATGTCTATTTTACCCTCTGTTTCTATGACTTCTGGGCAGTTCTCTTTGATAATTTCCTGGAAAATAGTGTCCAGGCTCTTTTTTTTTCATGATATTTTTCTGGGAGTCCAATAATTCTCAGATTGTCTCGCCTAGATCTATTTTCCAGGTCTGTTGTTTTCCCAAGAAAGTATTTCACATTTTTCTCCATTGTTTGATTTTTTTTTTGGTTTTGCTTGACTGATTCTTGTTGTCTCTTCTAGTCATTCTGTCTCATTTGGTCAATTCTGATTTTCAATGAAGTATTTTCTTCACTCACTTTTTTTATATCTTTTTCTAATTGAGTTGTTTTGTTGTAGGGAATTTTTTTTCCATTTTGCCAATTTTATTTTTTAGTGAGATATTTTCTGTTTCCAGTTCACTAATCCTATTTTTCAAGGATTTGATTTCTTTATCCACTCTGTCTTTAAATGAGTGGGATGACTTCTCCAGACTCTTTTGCCAAGCCTCCCTCTCTTTTTCCCATTTTTCTTCTAGTTCTCTTGTGAGAGCTATTTCTTCTATGAGATTCATCTGTGCTGAGGAACACATGATCTCCTCCTTTGGGGATTCACCTGGAGAAATTCTGTTTTTAGTCTCGTCAGGGTTTAGAGTCTGCTCTCTATCTGTATAAAAGCTGACAATGGTTAAGGTCATTTTCATTTTTTTGCTCATTTTGTCAGAGAAGAATCAGAGACAAACTAGCAAAGAAAAAAAGAAAAAACCCCAAATGGAATCTACTTTTTTGGGGAGAGGGGCTGGTGGTGTTACCGAGCTTCCCCCACAGTTTTGTGGGGGGCAGCAGCGAGGCACTAGCAGGACTGTGTTGCGCCTGCGCTCTGAGAATCTGAAAGGGTGCTGAGATGCTGTGGGGGAGGGGTGGCCAGGTCCCAGGAGACTCCAGCTGTTTGGGGTTGTATTCTTCACCCCCAGTGTTTTTAGCTTCTCTGCTGGGATAGTGACTTGCTGTAAGGGCAAATTATCCAAT
The DNA here is from genome assembly GCA_020854095.1 of Dasyurus viverrinus. NCBI lineage: Eukaryota > Metazoa > Chordata > Mammalia > Dasyuromorphia > Dasyuridae > Dasyurus > Dasyurus viverrinus. The sequence goes on from CM036997.1 coordinate 284,641,467, forward strand.
CCTGTAGCAATGCTCTCCCCACAGAGATTGCTGAGATCATACCCTACCCCACTTCGGTCTGCTCGGCTGTGAGCTGCCTGCTGTGCTCTCTCTGCAGCTGCCCTCAGCCTGCGCCCCATCTAAAACTGCCCCGGCCCTTGAGCAAAAACAGACCTTTACAGTTGAATCTCAAGAACGTCTTCTCTTGGTAACTATTTGTGGGGTTTTTTTCAGTCAAGCATTAATTCAGAGGCTTGTCATGAAATGAATTCTGAGATAAAACACAGAGGTTACACAGCTGTGTGGCTTCTGTCCACCATCTTTTTTATATTTTATTTATTTTATATTTTATTATATTTTAGAGAAGAGAATATTACACTACTCCTCCTCTTCCCCCTACCTCCTCCTCTTTCTCCTTCTTGTCCTGCTCCTCTTGTTCCTTTTCCTCTTCTTCCTCTCTCTCTTCTTTCTCCCTCACTTTCCCTTTCTTTGTTTCCTTAAATATATACAATTGGAAACTGTGGCAGTGACGTCTAAACGCAGTGATTCTGCTATTATTGATAGAAGATAATAGTATATTATAAAAATCTTAACAGATAGTTTCCATTTTTAGTGTTTGTTGTCCTTTTTTATTATTTCATTCTTAAATTTTAGAAGATTTGGAATGATGTCATTTAATTCCATTTCTTGATAGTATTTTATTTAAAAATTTGCAACAATAGTTTTTCTTTTACCATTGTTCTCTCCCTGGTTTAGGTATCAAAAACTTATTTGAATCATAAAAAGAATTTGGTAAGATTTCTTATTTACTTATTGTTTTCAAATGTTATATAATATTGAGGTTAATTTTTCATTAAATAATTAGTAGAATTACCTTGTAAATGCATATAGTGCTAGAGATTTTTTCTTAAGGAGCTCATCAATAGATTGTTCAGTTTCTTTTTCTAAGAGATAGAGATTTTTAAGTATTGTATTTTGTCTTCTATTAATCTGGGCCATTTTTAGTAAAATTTCATCCATTTCATTTAGATCATCAATTTTACTGACATGTACCTGAGGCAAAACAATTTCTAATTGCTTCAATTTCATCTGCATTAGTAGTTGAGTTCACCCTTTCATTTTTGATACTGGTAGTTTGTTTTTCTTCTTTCTTTTTCAAAAATCAAATTAGTCAACATTTCATTTATCCCTCTTCCATGAAACCAGTTCCTAGTTTTATTTGTTAATTCTATAATTTTCTTACTTTAAATTTTACTAATTTCTCCTTTAATTTTTATGATGTTTGTATCCAGTTGGAGATTTTTATTTGTTCTTTTTATTTTTTATTTTTTGTAATTGAATGTCTAATTCATTGATCTGCCATTTCTCTCTTTTACTGATGTATGCATTTTGAGATGTAAAATTTCCCCTTAATATTGCTTTGGCTGCATTTTACATTAATGTCATTTTGCTTAATGATTTATTAAATGTTTCTAGGATTCATTCTTTTACCCATTCATTCTTCAGTAATAAACCATCTGGTTCCCAATTAACTTGTAATCTTTGTCCTAATATTGTCCTAATAATGTCCTAATAAACTGTCCTAATAGTCTAAAAACGAAAGAAGAAATACTCATTAAAGAATCCATTGATTATCTCCATAAAGAGATACCACAAGAAAAACCCCAAGAAATATTATCACAAAACTCCAAAACAATAATGTCAAGGAAAAATACAGCAAACTGCCAGATAAAAATGATTCAAATATTACCCAGGATCTGGCAGTTTCTGCATTAAAGAATCAAAAGGTCTGAAATACCATATCCTGGAAGGCAAAGGACCTGGTGTTACAACCAAGAATTAACTACCCAGGGAGACTCAGAATCATTTCAGGAAAGAGATGAAACTTCAACGAAGTATGAAATTTTCAATAATTTCCATTGAACAAACCAGAACTAAACAGAAAATTTAATCTATAAGTACATGACTCAAGAGAACCATAGCAAGGTAGGGAAAAATAAAGGTTAAACTGTTTACATCTCTAGTTGGGAAAATAATATCTGTAACTCTTGAGAACTGTGTTTGTCACTGGGGCAGATAGAGGGAAGCATCACATGGACTGAGGATGTGGTTATGAATGAACCCTGACATGATGACATCAAAGAAAAAGATATTAAAGGGGGGGGGGAAAGTCTGTACTGGAAAAAGAGGGGAAAAAAAGGTGTAATGGACAATTAGTTCACATGAAGAGGTGCAAAAGATATTATTACAATGCAGTGAAAGAAGGAAGAGGGATAAGCATTGTCTGAAGCTTGATCTTATCAGCTTTGGCTTTAAGAAGGAATGATTTAATCATTCACTTGGGAAATAAAAGGGAGGGGCTGGATAGAATGGAGGGCAGAAACACTAGGGGAAAAGTTAGAGAAGGGGAAAAGGGTTGATAGAAGATAAGGAAGTAAGTGGAGTGGGTTAAAGAAGGGAGAGATAAATTAGTGGGTTAGCATGGATAAAAAATGCATGACTGTGGACAGAGTGGAAAAAGAGAACGAAAATATATATACTTTGAGAAAATAGAAGGGAGGGAAATACAGAGCTGGTGTGAATGAAATTCACATAAAATGGAAGCAAATAGCAGAGTGGATTAAAAAACAGAATCTTTTTTTTTTAATTTAATGGCCTTTTTTTTTACAGGTTATATGCATGGATAACTTTACAGCGTTAACAAATGCCAAATCTCTTGTTCTAATTTTTCATCTCACACCCCCCACCCCTTCCCCTAGATGGCAGGATGACCAGTAGATGTTAAATACATTAAAATATAAATTAGATAGACAATAAGTATTCATGACCAAAACATTATTTTGCTGTATAAAAAGAATCAGACTCTAAAATATTGTGCAATTACCTTGTGAAGGAAATCAAAAATGCAGGTGGGCATAAATATAGGGATTGGGAATTTAATGTAATGGTTTTTCGTCATCTCCCAAAGTTCTTTCTCTGGGCATAGCTAGTTCAGTTCATTACTGCTCCATTGGAAATGATTTGGTTGATCTCGTTGCTGAGGATGGACAGGTCCATCAGAACTGGTCATCATATAGTATTGTTATTGAAGTATATAATGTTCTCCTGGTCCTGCTCATTTCACTCAGCATCAGTTCGTGTAAGTCTCTCCAGGCCTTTCTGAAATCATCCTGTTGGTCATTTCTTACAGAACAGTAATATTCCATAGTATTCATATACCACAATTTATTCAGCCATTCTCCAACTGATGGACATCCATTCAGTTTCCAGTTTCTAGCCACTACAAAAAGGGCTGCCACAAACATTCGTGCACATACAGGTCCCTTTCCCTGCTTTATAATCTCTTTCGGATATAAGCCCAGTAGTAACACTGCTGGATCAAAGGGTATGCACAGTTTAATAACTTTTTGATCATAGTTCCAAACTACTCTCCAGAATGGTTGGAATCGTTCACAACTCCACCAACAATGCATCAATGTCCCTGTTTTCCCACATCCCCTCCAACAATCATCATTATTTTTTCCTGTCATCTTAGCCAATCTGACAGGTGTGTAGTGGTATCTTAGAGTTGTCTCAATTTGCATTTCTCTGATTAATAGTGACTTGGAGCATCTTTTCATATGACTAGAAATAGTTTTAATTTCTTCATCTGAGAATTGTCTGTTCATATCCTTTGACCATTTTTCAATTGGAGAATGGCTTGAATTTTTTTATAAATTAGAGTTAATTCTCTATGTATTTTGGAAATGAGGCCTTTATCAGTACCTTTGCCTGTAAAAATATTTTCCCAGTTTATTGCTTCCCTTCTAATCTTGTCTGCATTAGTTTTGTTTGTACAAAAACTTTTCAGTTTGGTATAATCGAAATTTTCTATTTTGTGATCAGTAATGATCTCTAGTTCTGCTTTGGTCATAAAGTCCTTCCCCTTCCACAGGTCTGAGAGGTAAACTATCCTGTGTTTCTCTAATTTATTAATAATTTCATTCTTTATGCCTAGGTCATGAACCCATTTTGACCTTATCTTGGTGTACGGTGTTAAGTGTGGATCAATGCCTAGTTTCTGCCATATTAGTTTCCAATTTTCCCAGCAATTTTTATCAAACAATGAGTTCTTATCCCAAAAGCTCGGGTCTTTGGGTTTCTCAAAGACTATGTTGCTATATTTATTGACTGTTTTATCCCTTGAACCTAACCTATTCCACTGATCAACTAATCTATTCCTTAGCCAATACCAAATGGTTTTGGTTACTGCTGCTCTATAATATAGTTTTAGATCTGGTACAGCTAAGCCACCTTCATTTGATTTTTTTTTCATTAATTCCCTTGAAATTCTTGACCTTTTGTTTTTCCATATGAATTTTGTTGTTATTTTTTCTAGGTCATTAAAATAGTTTTTTGGGAGTCTGATTGGTATAGCACTAAATAAATAAATTAGTTTAGGTAATGTTGTCATCTTTATTATATTTGCTCGCCCTATCCAAGAGCATTTAATATTTTTCCAATTGGTTAGATCAGACTTAATTTGTGTGAAAAGTGGTCTGTAATTTTGCTCATAAAGTTTCTGATTTTCCCTTGGCAGATAGATTCCTAAATATTTTATATTATCAGTAGTTATTTTAAATGGAATTTCTCTTTGTAACTAAAAAAAAAATCTTTCAATATGTTGTTCACAAGAAACACATTTGACACAAAGAGACACATACAGAGTAAAGATAAAAGACTGGAGCAGAATCTATTATGCTTCTGCTGAAGTAAAAAAAAAAACAGGTTGCAATTTTGATAATGAAATTGTAAGGATACTAAATGTATATGCATCAAGAGGTAGAGAGTATAAATTCCTAAAGAAGGTATTAAGCCAGTTACAGGAAGAAAAAAGCATCAAAACTACATTAGTGGGGGACCTCACTCTTCCCCTTTCAGAATCAGATAAATCTAAACACAAAATAAACAAGAAAGTGGGAAGATTAATAGGATCTTGGAAAACATGATAGCCTTCTGGTGAAAAACTGAATCAGGGCAGAAAGGAATACAACTTTTTCTTGGCAGTACATGTCAACTACACAGAAACTGACCATGTATTAGGGCATAAAAACTCACAATGAAATGCAGAAAGAAATATCTAGTAAATGCTTCCTTTTCAGACCTCATTGTAATAAATATATATTTAATAACAAGTTAGGAAAAGATAGACTAAAAACCATTGGAAATTAAATAATATAACTCTAAAGAATGAGAGGGTCAAACAACAAATCCTAGAAACAATCCATAATTTCAACCAAGAGCATGACAATAATGAAACTACATGCCAAAACATGTGGGATACAGCCAAAGCAGTTCATAGAGGAAATTTTATATCTCTAAAAAGCTACATGAATAAAATAGAGAAAAAGGAAATCAATGAACTCAAGGGAGAGATTAATAAAATTGAAACTAAGAAACCTATTGACTTAATAAAACTCAGAGCTGGTTTTATGAAAAAAAAAAGCCCAATATAATAGGTAAATTTTTGGTTAATTTGATTAGAAAAAGAAAAGGAAAAGATCAAATTACCATCATCAAAATTGAAAAGGCTGAACTTCCCACAAATGAAAAAGAAATTAAAGTAGTAATTAGGAGTTGTTTTGTCCAACTCTATGCCAGTAACTCTTGCAATCTAGTACAAATGGATCAATTTTTTTCCAAAAATATAAATTGCCCAGATTAACAGAGTCCCAGTCTAGAAAAAAGAAATTGAACAAGAATTCCCTAAGAAAGAAATCTTCAGTGCCAGATGGAGTTACAAGTGAGTTCTACCAAACATTTAAAGAAAAATTAATTCCAATTCCAATTAAAGAATAAATTAACCATTTGGAAAAAAATAGGTAAAGGAGTCTGCCAAATCCCTTTCATGACACAAATATGGTACTATTACCTAAATCAGGAAATGCCATAGTTGAGAAAGGAAATTACAGACCAATCTCCCTAATAAATATTAATGGAAAAAATGTAAATAAAATATTAGCAAAGAAATTACATCATCTTACCAGCAGGATAATACATTATGATCAAGTGGGATTTATATTATTAATGCAGGCTTGGTTCAATATCAGGAAAACTATTACCATAATTGACCATATCAATATCAAAAACAACAAAAATCATATGATAATCTCAATAGATGCAGAAAAAGCTTTTAACAAAATACACCACGCATTCCTATTAAAAATATTAGAAAACATAGGGATAAAGGGAGTCTTTCCTTAAAATAATAAACATTATTTAGCTAAAATCAACAGCAAGCGTTATTTGTAATGAGAGAAACTGGAGGCATTCTCAATAAAATCAGGGGTGAAAAAAGGATGACCATTATCACCATTATTATCCAAAAATATTCTAGCAATGTTGAGTTTAGCAATACAAATTTTTTAAAGGAATTAAAATAGGCAATGAGGAGATAAAACTAGTATTCTTTGCAGATGATATAATAATATACTTAGAAAATCTTTGAAAATCTTCTAAAAATGTACTGGAGACAACAGCTTTAGCAAAGTTGCAGGATATAAAATAGACTCACACAAATCATCAGCATTTCTATATGTTACTAACAAAGCCCAGCAGCAGGAGACAAAAAGAGAACTTTCATTTTAAAATAAAATTTAAATTTAAAATAAAATAAAATTAAAATAATTCATTTTAAAATATATTTAAATTTAAAATTAAATTAAATATTTGAGTGTCTACCTTCCAAGACAAACCCAGGAACCATATGAGCACAATTACAAAACATTTATCACCCAAATTCAGATCTAAACAATTGGAAATGTTTCATAGGTTGAGCTAATATAATAAAAATGACAATTCTATATAAATTGGTCTATTTATTTAATGCCGTATCAATAAAATTGCCACAAAATTGTTTTATAGAGCTAGAAAAATAATAACTTAATTCATCTGGAAGAATAAAAATTCAAGAAAATCAAGGGAATTAATGAAAAAAATATTGCAAACGATGGTGGCTTAGCAGTACCAGACCTAAAACTCATCAAAACCATTTAGTACTGGCTAAAAAGTAGCATGTTGGATTAATGGAATAGATAATGTATAGCTGATACAATAATTAATGCCTATCCTAATCTAGTATTTAATAAGCTTCAAAACTTTACTTTTTGGAATAAGAACTCACTATTTCACAAAAATTGAAGGGGAGACTGGGAAATAATATGTCAGAAACTTGGCACAGAACTACATCTCATACTCCATACCAAAATAAGTTCAAAATTAGTACAAGATTTGGGCATAAAGGTGATACTATAAGCAAATTAGGAGAGCCAAAGATAATTTACCTTACCTATTAGATCTTTGCAGAAGGGAGAAATTTATGACCAAATAAGAATTAGTGAACATTTTGAAAGGCAAAATGGACAACTCTGATTACATTAAAAAGTTTTTGCATAAGCAAAACCAACACAAACAAGATTAAAAGGAAATATAAAGCTGGGGAAAAAATTACACCCAGTATTTCTGATAAAGATGTCATTTCTAAAATATAAAGAACTGTCAAATTTCTAAGAATATATGTCATTTCTCAATTGATTGATGGTCAAGGGATATGAACAGACAATTTTCAGATGTTGAAATTAAAGCCATTTATAGTCATATGAAACAATGCTCTAAATTACTATTGATTAAAGAAATGCAAATTAAAATAATTCTGATGTACCACCTTGTACCTCTCAGATGGGCTAAATGACAGGAAAAGAAAATAAGTATTATAGGGAATATGGGAAAACTGGGGCACTAATGCATTGTTAATGAAGCTATGAAATGTTTCAACCATTGAACAGAATAATTTGGAACTATCCCCAAAGGGGTATCAAACTGTGCATATGCTTTGACCCAACAGTGCCACTACTGAGTCTGTCCCAAAGAAATCATAAAGAAGAGAAAGGACAAACATGTGAAAAAATGCCTGTAGCAGCTCTTTTTATAGTAGCAAAGAATTGGGAAATGAGTAGATGCCCATCATTTGGGGAGCTGAATAAGTTGCCATATAAGAAGGTAATGATTATTATTATTCTATAAAAATGATGAACAAGCTGATTTTAGAAAGGCCTGGAAAGATTTACATGAACTAATGCTGAGTGAAATAAGAAGAACCAATAATATGTTGTACACAGTAACAGCAAGAAAGTGTAATCATCAACTATGAAAGATTAAATTCTTCTCAGTGATCCAAAGCAATCTTAATAGATTTTGAAAAGTCTATTAAGTCTATTTCTGCATCAAGAACATGCTACATTCACTTCTTTTCTGTTTTTTTTCCTCTCCCATGTTTTTTCCCTTTTGTTCTGATTTTTCTCTCACAGCATTGTAAAGATCGTGTATTTTTAAATCAGCAGGAGTCAGGAATTCAGGTTAGGGGAAAATCGTCAGTCTTTATTGTCAGTGAGGAAGGATCGCAGATGGAAGAGAATAGGTGATAGCAATGTATGCAGCTGAGTCAAGAAGCTAGCTCGACCAGCAGCCACACACCCAGCAGCTCGGAGACTCGAACCCAGGCCCAATCTCTCCCAGCTTCTCTTCCTGTCCTTCTCTCTGCCTCCACCCACCAAAATCGTCATTTCCTATACAACACATCAGGACTTGCAGGGAGAGTGGGCAGGGACCATTCTTTATCCAATCATGTATATTAATAGAGTATAGCCCAATTACTATTTAGCCTCACGTACTTGGGACCTCAGTGCATCAACTCAAACCTCAGCCCATTACACAGCATGATTGATGTTTTAAAATAAATAAAGAAAAATTTTAAAAATTAAAGGTCTATATTTAGTTTCACTTTGTTAGAAATCATGATTGTCACCCCTGCCTTTTTCACTTCCACTAATGCATGATAGTTCTACTCTCACCTCTTATTTTAACTTTGTGTCTAAGTCTGTACTTCAAGCATTTCTTGTAAGGAACATATTGCTGGATTCTGGTTTCAAATTCATTCTACTTCCATTTTATGACTTCATACCATTTTTATTCACAATTATGATTACTAACTGCATTTCTCTCCATTCTCTTTATTTCCCCTTATCTTTCTCTTTTATTCTTTCTCTCCTCTAAAGTCTGTTTTACTTCTGATCACTGTCTTTGTGATCAGTACTGTCCTGCCTTTTATACCTCTCTCTATACTGCCTTTGATCTCTATTGCCTTTTATCTGTACTGCTTTTTATAACCCCCTCTTCTTTTCTCTGATATCTTTCCCTGCAATTTCCCTGTTGTATAAGTTATGTTTCTATTTTCAACTGAGTTTATGTATCTATCTATATCTCTCTTATCTTTATGTATGTATATATGTGTATTCACTCTTTGAGCCTATTTAGATGTTAGTGAGATTCAAATATTGCCCCTCATTTCATCCTTTACTGCAAAAATACTTCTTTTATTGTGTGAAAATTTTCCCCATTCTTTCTCTTCCTTTCCCCTTCTCTCAGAACATCTCAATTTCTCATCTATTTTTTATATCATCCTAAAACAGTCAACTCATTCCTGTACTCTCTTTTTATTTAGAACTCTTCTAACTGCCCTAAAAATGATAGAGTTCTTAGAATGTACATGCCTTATTTTTTTCTATGGAAATATCTATAGAACCTGTTAATTCCTATGCAATCCTAATTGTAATAATAACTCTTTTACCCTCAAATCCTTTAATGTGGAAGATGTTAAGTCTTGTATTGGCTTAACTGTGGTTCTACAATAGTTGAATGGTTTCTTTATGGCTGCTTATAATATTTTTTTCTTGATTTGGGAGGTCTGGAATTTGGGTATAATATTCATAGGAGTTTTTAATTTTAGGATCTTTTTTCAGGTGGTGATCAGTGAATTCATTTAATTTCTATTTTACCCTCTGGTATTAGGATATGAGGTAATTTTCCTTGATACTTTCTTGAAGTGATAAATTCTTTATGCTCAAGAAGTTATCAAACTGTGCATACTCTTTGATCCAGCAGTGTTTCTACTGGGATTATATCCCAAAGAAATCTTAAAGGAGGGAAAGGGAACCACATGTGCAAAAATGTTTGTGGCAGCCCTTTTTGTAAAGCAGCAAGAAATTGGAAACTGAGTGGATGCCTATCAATTAGAGAATGGCTGAATAAATTATGGTTATTGAATGCTATGGAATACTATTGTTCTGTAAGAAACGACCAACAGGATGATTTCAGAGAGGCTTGGAGAGACCTACATGAATTGATGCAAAGTGAAATGAGCAGAACCAGGAGATCATTATACACGGCAACAAGAAGACTATACGACGATCAATTCTAACAGATGTGACTCTCTTCAACATTGAGATGATTCAAACCAGTTCCACTTATGCAGTGATGAAGAGAGCCATCTACATCCAGAGAGAGAACCATGGGAACAGAATATGGAATATAGCGTAGCATTCTCACTCTCTCTATTGTTATTTGCTTGCATTTGGTTTTCTTTCTCAGTTGTTCTTTTTCTTCCTTCTTGATCTGATTTTTCTTGTGCAACAAGGTAACTGTATAAATATGTATACATATATTGGATCTAACATGTATTTCAACATATTAAATGTGTACTGGACTACCTGCCAGCTAGGGGAGGAGGTGGAGGGAAGGAAAGGAAAATTTGGAACAAAAAGTTATGCAAGGATCAAAGTTGAAAAAATTTCCCATGCATATGTTTTATAAATAAAAAGCTTTCATTAAAAAAAGAAATTATATGTTCTTCCTTTGGAGATGCATTTCAAGTACTCTAATAATTTTTAAATTCTCTCTTCTCAATCTATTTTTCTAGGTCAGTTGTTTTTCTATTGAAATATTTCACATTTTCTTCCACTTTTTTCCCATTCTTTTGACCTTGTTTAATTCTCAATGTCTCGTGGATTCAGTAATTGTACTTGCTCAGTTCTAATTTTTAGTGCTTTTCTTCAGCATACTTTTTTTTAAAAAAACTTTTTTTTTGCCAATTCTGTTTTTTTGTGTTACTGTCTTCATTATTTTTATGTCTCTTTTATCTAGCTGGTAATTATCTTTTTATAATTTTTTCCTTTTTAAAAAATTTCTTTCACTATATTTTCTTCTACCACTCTTGTTTAATTTTGAAAAGCAATTTTTAGCATATGTGGGAATTCTCATTGGGCTTGTGTCCAATTCTTTTTTGTTTTTGCCTGAGGCTTTGTTTATGGCAGTTTTGACTCTGTTATTTGATAACTGATTTTGGGTCTCAATCTTTGCTGCCATCATGGTAAATTTTTATGGTCGAGTATTTTTCTTTTTTTCTCTTTTTTCACTATATTTCTTGCTTTATTGTTTGTGTGCGTGTGTGTGTGTGTGTGTGTGTGTGTGTGTGTGTGTGTGTGCTGACCTAGTTCTGGGAATTTAAAAGTTTTCAATGTTTTTAAGGTTGTGTAATCTGGAAGAGGTGTTGTTATTGCTCTTTTGGCTTGCATTCTGATCCATACCTAAATGGACCCTCAATCCCTTGGGGGTGCAATCTATATTGCTCTTCAGGATATTTTTTCCTTTAAGAAAGGAAATAACATTATCCCTCAGGATTCCTGATCTTTAGGAATTGAAAGTGCAACTGTCCCTAAGGATTTTCACTTCCTTTGCCCTGAACTATGACTTAGCAGTGGGTGTAGCAATGGAGTTGCTAAACAGTATATGGTCTCATGTTTAGTGATAACATAAGAATTCCCTATAATCATTTTCTGACCTGTTATCAGCCACCCTTACCACCTCTAGCTTGAGTTGCTGTTGTTTTTGCCACTACTACCCACCAGTGGTGTTTTATCCATCTGGGTTCTGGGTCAGCCTCTTTCCATGTATTATAGATTCCTTTCTGACCCCTTATGTTGTTTTTGGATAAAAGAATTCACACTGTAAACTATGTTGATTCTGCCATTTCAGAATTCATTTTGAGGTATTATTTTAAAATTGTTTGGAAAGGTATGTGCACGAATGTTTGTGGCAGCCCTTTTTGTAGTGGCTAGAAACTGGAAACTGAATGGATGCCCATCAGTTGGAGAATGGCTGAATAAATTGTGGTATATGAATATTATAGAATATTACTATTCTGTAAGAAATGACCAACAGGATGATTTCAGAAAGGCCTGGAGAGACTTACACGAACTGATGCTGAGTGAAATGAGCAGGACCAGGAGATCATTATATACTTCAACAACAATACTATATGGTGACCAGTTCTGATGGACCTGGCCATCCTCAGCAACGAGATCAAATCATTTCCAATGGAGTCGTAATGAACTGAACCAGCTACGCCCAGAGAAAGAACTCTGGGAGATGACTAAAAACCATTACATTGAATTCCCAATCCCTATATTTATGCCCACCTGCATTTTTGATTTCCTTCACAAGCTAATTGTACAATATTCAGAGTCTGATTATTTTTGTACAGCAAAATAATGTTTTGGTCATGTATACTTATTGTGTATCTAATTTATATTTTAATATATTTTACATCTACTGGTCATCCTGCCATCTGGGGGAGGGGATGGGGGGTAAGAGGTGAAAAATTGGAACAAGAGGTTTGGCAATTGTTAATGCTGTAAAGTTACCCATGCATATAACCTGTAAATAAAATGCTATTAAAAAAAAAGAAATTGTTTGGAAAGAAATGTTAGAAGAGCTCAAATGAATGCTTTCTTTATTCTGTCTTTGATCTGTCATTAATCAAATTTCTTAATAACATTTTATAAAATTATTTTTTGTCTAATTATTTTAAGCAACTTTGATGGCAGAGGACTACTTAATTTTTGTCATATAAAGTTAACTTCGTTTCTGATACAGGGTGGGTTAATTTAAAATTGATTTAACTGATAATCTACAAAGAATACCCTCTAAAACTTTACAAACACCTTTATATTATCAATTAGTGTTTCTCTTGACTGTCATGTCTCTTTCCTTGAAAAACAGAAACAAATGCTGCTAACTGAATAGAGGTACTTTTCTGGTGTCCTTGTTATGTTAATTATTTTACCCTGGTAAACCTCATTAATAGTGTAAATGGCTATTCATTTATCCTTTTCCCATTTTGGAGAATATCAACAATTCTTTTAAGTAAGTTTTGTCAGACTTGTTTTAATGACATACCATAGGTTTTTATTTTCATTTTCATTTTTACATATTTTAAAAATCTACATTGGCAAATTAATCATCTGATCGTGCAAACCATGTTATTTAGAAGGGATTTCTGCATTAGTATACAATTGTCTATTAGAATATAATAAATTTTATTTGTGTCATATTTTTTGATGCTTGATGGTTTCAGGCTCTTCTAATTCACCACTTGAGAGAGATATTCATTATTTTCAGTTGTGAAACTTTTGTGTAGTCTACAAGCCTTTATCTCTTTCATTTCTTAGTTCCAATCTTTGTGTCACAACTTTTATTTTTGTTTTTCTCATGCAATAAAGCTTTTTTTTTGACATACTTATTTTAAGCCATCAAGGACACTGTAGTTACCAAATTTATACTCCTGGGGTCATTTGACATATTTTACTGATGAGGAAACTGAAGCAAACAAGGCTGTGACTTGCCCAGGGTCACAGAGCTAGTAAACATCTAAGCCAGATTGAAACTCAAAAAGATGAGTCTTCCTGTCTCCGGTCCAGCACATTAATCCACTGTGTTGCCTAGCTGTCCCTTGTGGATTGTATCCTTAGGACAGCTCTAGGAGGGAGGTCCTATTATTATAATCATTTTACAAATGAAGAATCTGAGATGCGCAGAGGTTAAATGATTTGCATAGCTTCTTACAATTTGTGTCTAAGATCTTTCTTACTCCAGGCCAGGGATCTCTCAATTGCACTACCAAGCTGCTTCTCTTTTGATTGCATCTACAGAAGAAATCACAAATGCATTGAAATATCCCTTATGTTCACCTTCTCTATTGAAGTCTTTAAGTATTAAAGCACATGGTAATTTAATTTGATATATACTACTGAGTTCTTCTAAGATTTCTGCCTTTTTATCTTCTGTTGCTGATTTTGATTTTATAATCTGAAATTATCTTCATGATAAGTTTTTTTGAACAAATGTTTATTGTGAACATTGGGGTAAGAAATTGACCAAGTATCCTATTAAAATATATTTCTTGCTTTTGGGCAGATTGTAAAACAAATCATACAAAAAAAAAAACAAGAAAAATGTTTACTTTGAATGTTTATAATTGTTAGGAAATTCTTTACATTTAGCCAAAATGGGCTTCTCTGTAATATCAAATTATTTGATTCAATGTTCAAAGTATTAGTGGTGAAAAGAATTTCCAAAGTCATCTAGTTATATGTATGATTAAACAACAATTACTTCAATAGCATCCATGGCAACTGGTTCAAAGTCATGCATCTAGATCTGCAAGATATCTAGATCTGCAGCTTCTAACTAAACATCTTTATGGATGAGAGGACTGAGCATTTACAAGGAATGCTGTAAAGAGATTCTTTGCTAGGCATAGGTTAAACAAAGTGACTTTTCAGACCCCTTTCAATTCTGTAAAACCTAATCTTACAATTTTAAGGTAAACCTTTCCACTTTTGAAGAGATCTAATTATTAATTTTTTTCCCTTTTCATGGAACTGAAGCTTCTCTGAAACTTTTGCCCTTGGAGGCTAAGAAGAAGTTTAATCCTTATATTATATGACAATCTTGGACATATTTGAATACTCCCTTCTGGAACTACTATAAAGTATATGGATAACACATACTTTTCAGATGCCAATAGCTTTGCAGAGTGTGAAATGAAATAAATAATTAATTTAATAGCAATTTATGTATGTGTGGGGAGTCTTAGTTCAGTAATTTCTTTGGTATGAAAATGGATATTTCATATCTAGGTGGGCTTATGGAAAGAATGTTGGATTTATAGTTAGGAAGCTCTGAGTTTAAATCCAGCCTCAATTACTGTGTGACCTTTAATAAGATATTTAACCTTTGTTTTTGTCAATCTTTGCATGGGGATAATAATAGCACCTACCTCTCAGGACTGATGTGAGGATTAAATGAAGTAATAATTGTAAAATGCTTATCACAGTTTCAGTTATATAGTAAATATTCTATCAATGTTAGTTATAATTATTATAATTGTGGCTATTATGATAATTTTTACTATTGCATAGAAATTTCCTCCAGTAATTAATTGGAAAGTTATCTGCAACATCATATTGTAGAGTTGATTAGGGGCACTGAGAAGTTATAATAATTTGCTTATAGTCTTACAGCTAGTATGGGTCATAAACAATACTTGAACCCATATCTTTGCAAAACAATTATTCAATACATTGTTCCTTGCTGTCTTTTGATGTTATAATTAGCTCTCTATAAAACTGCTTTAGATACAAGAATTGTGATAGTCCTACATATAGGAAAGGTTCCTCTACTCTCATTTCTTCTATATCTAAAGACATAATCCCTGTAGAACAAAGTTATTTCCAAATAATAAAAGAAATGAGAGGGAGTCAGTACTGAGCAATATTAACTGGGCTATCATTTCCCAAGGTCCAAAATTAACAGAGAGATTAGTTTCATTAATTCCTTTGTAGAAAGGTTTTTTCCTAGAGGAAAAGATTGTGTTAGTTGTCCAGGACAACACACACACACACACACACACACACACACACACACACACACACCTGATGTAAGAAAGATTTATAAGAAAAAACATGAGGGAAGTAATATTAAAATAATGGGCTTTATATTAAAAGGAAATGCAAACTGACCTGAATGTTTTGGTGGGATTAATAACATACTTAAATTGCAATAATAAATTATTGAAAAAAGTTCTTGCAACATTTTTCTTCAACAATCATCTTATCTTTCTTATGCTTCTCATTCTCGGTGAAAACTGCCTAAGAAAGAAAGACAGAAATTATCACCTTCTGGACTGGACTGCAGAAATGCACCCCTGGGTAAGAAAGAACTAGCCCATCTGGTGAGTGCAGAATCAATGGGGCAGGGATGTTGCTGGATGTGGGCACTTGCAGGTGTGTCGAGCTCTTATTATGGGATTCCAGGTCAGAGAAGAGAGCTGAAGTAAAGTCAAGGCCATTTCCCACCCCACAATTAGAGGACTTTACACTAATACTTCAGAAGAAGAAGAAA